>CAUYUJ010014663.1:320959-386302 GCA_963575745.1 Prorocentrum cordatum
CCCCCCCGCAGCGCGCCATCGCCTGCCCGCGCGGTGGGCGGGCGCAGGCGCCGCCTCGCCGCCCGCCGCGGGGGGTCGGCGGTCGTCCTCCCCCCCGGCCTGCCCCAGTCCCTCGTCATCCTCTAGGGGGGAGGACGGGCCGCAACGCGGCGACGTCCGACACCCCTGGTGCGGCAGCCGTAGGCCCAGCGGGGCGGTTGCTTGTCCACACCAGGGTGTCAAAGCGGCCCACGTGCCGGAGTAACTCCAGCAAGTCCGAATAAGCAAGTCCTCCTCCTTCCTTCCCTCCCTCCTCCTTCCTCCCTCCCTTCCTCCCTCCCTCGCTCCCCCTCCCTCCCTTCCTCACTCCCTCCCTCCTCCCTCCCTCCCTACCCCCTTCCTCATCCCTCCACCCTCCTCCTCCTCCTACCCCTCCTCCTCCTCTCCTCCTCCTCCTCCTCCTCCTTCCCTCCTCCTCCTCGCCTTCTCTCCACCTCTCCTCCTCCTTTTCCTCCTCATTCCTCTTCTCCTCCTCGCTCCTCGCTCCTCGCTCCTCGCTCCTCGCTCCTCGCTCCTCGCTCCCTCCCTCCTCGCTCCTCCTCCTCACTCCCTCCCTCTCTCCCTCGCCCCCTCCTCCCTCCCCCGATCCCTCCTCCCTCCCGGCCAGTCGCGGGGATGGCGCCCCCAGTCGGTCTCTGGGGGCCGCCCAGAGGGGGACCGTCCAAGGTTCAGTGCGCCCCGGGCCAGCCTCATCCCTCCCTCTCCCCCTCGCGGCGCCTCTGGCGCCACCCCTGGCGCGCTCCGCGGAGGAGGAGGAGGAGGAGGAGGAGGAGGAGGAGGAGGAGGAGGAGGAGGAGGAGGGGGAGGGAGGAGGACGAGGAGGAGGAGCAGGATGGAGGAGGAGGGGAACGCCACAGCCCTGCAGCTGAAGCTTCAGGGCTGCGGCGTTCCCCTCTTGCCGAGCAGCGGGAGGAAGAGAAGAAGAAGAGAGCCCTCGGTGATCACACCGACCGCCTGGTCCTCAGGCCGTCCTCGGTCAGGCCCTCGCCCCTTCCCCCCTGGCATCACTGCTGCTCGAGCGCGGAGCTCCCAGCGGCGCGAACCTGCGCGGCGCCGTCGTCGGCGCCTGCCAGAGGAGCCGCCACTGGCGCGCCGCCGCGCTATCGGCAGGGCTGGGCCGTCTGCCGCGCCGCGCCGCGCCGTCCGCCGCGCCGCGCCGCCCGGAGCGGAGCCTTCTTGCACTTCGCGGCTACTCCAAATCCCTTTATCAATCGACCCCCCCCTAAAAGACCGGACCCCCCTCCAGATGCGACCTAACATTCCAGACCCCCCTCTTCGACGGCGCGCCTCAATAAACCGGACCCCCTAAGCTCCGATCCAAAGAAAGCGCCCTAATAGACCGGACCCCCCCAGTTACAAAAAAAGGCGCCTTAAAAACCGGACCCGGGGGACGATTCATAAGGGATTTGGAATATATTCTGGCAGCCTGGGGGGCCATCGTGGAGCCTCTCGCGGTCATCCTGAGGCCTCGGAAGTCCTCTCGCCCTCTCTCGGAGGAGGAAAAGGTACCCCCATACTTCTACCCTTGCCTCGCTTTCCCCCTTTTCTGGTCTCCTCGGAGGCCCTCGTCGCCACCGCTGGAGTCGCTTCGGAATTCCGGTCAGAACGCACTCTGGGAGAGGTCTGGGGAGTAGCGGTATCGGTACCGGTACTTTTTGGTTGCCCCAATCTTCGGGAGTCTTGGGACTTTTGGGCCCGTTTGGGGGGCTTTGGGGGCATCTCCTGGCCTCGTTGGGCCATCCTGTGGTGATCTGGGCGGCATCTTGAGGCCTTTGGGGGCCACCTTGGGGCCGCTTCGGGCAATCTCGGGGGCTCTGTGGGGCTGTCTTGAAGCGATGTTGGAACATCTTGGGCGCAAAACGCGGGACTGTCAACAACATTGAAAATATCGTGGTTGTTGAGTGTGTGTTCGCCCCCTCGGGCGCGTCTTGGGGCCCTCCAGAACTGTCTTAGAGGCATTGTGAGGGGTCGTCGGCCGTCTTGTCCTGATGCCCTCTTCGGGGCCCCATGCGGCCGTCTTCGAGGCTTTTGGGGTTCTCTTGGCTGTCTGCTGCGGCACCTACAGGGGAGTCCTGGGGCAGCCTCGGGCGGCCAGGGGGCCGAGACGCCCCTGCAGTTCTGATGTTCCGACCTACTTCGGCCTTGACTGCCAGAAATAATCTCGAGCACCAAGAAAGTACCGAAGCTGCAGGGTTTTCACGTATCGGGCCCTGGGAGGCGATACTCGCTCCGCACCCTTTTGATGCTTGTCTGGGTGCTCGAGACTGGAGACAAGCACTGCGGACACAGGACAGACGAGACCTCACATCTCAGGCAATGGTGCCGGCGTGGGCCCCAAGCAGTGGGTCGTTGCACCCTCCCGGTGCGCACCATGCGTGGTGCAGTCCTTGGGATGCTGGTAGCTCTGACCGCATCCGCGCGTGGCCACCTCCAGTGTTCGCGCAAGCATCCTGCCCATACACCGATGTCGATGACGACGATGATGATACTGATGTTCAGGATGATGATGGTGATGGTGACGATGATGATGGTTATGATGAGTATGATGATGGGGGTGGTGCTGATGACGATGATGATGACGATGTTCATGACGACAGTAGGGGCGACGTCGGTGGCGAGTGGTGATGGTGATGAAGTTGATGTTGATGATAATGTCGGTGACACTGATAATGCTGACGATAACGATGATGAAGATGGAAAACCTGTGAGAATGATAAGGAATTGCGCGCCCGAAGAAGTTTGACGAAGGCGACGACATCGACGATGACGATGATCACGACGGTGGTGGTGACGACGACGATGGTGATGACGATGGCAATGATGATGTTGGTCATAGTGAGAATGATGGTGTTGGTGGGGGTGATGAGGAAGTGCGCGCTCGCAGAAATCAATAATTTCGGCGTTACGCTTTATTGAGAGCCGTGCGATGTTCGCGTGTGTTCGAACACCTCCCATTCGAAATGCTCAGACACCCAATGGTTTTGGAAGGATTGCGACATGTTCGCGCGCGCGGAGACCAACACGTGTGGCCCGCATGGTAAAATTGGCAGAGGTGGCGGGGGCGCGATGAGTGTTGACTATGCTCGACATGCATGCGCAAGTGGCCCGCGTGGTATCATTTGCAGAATGGCCATAGGCTTGTGGCTCTCTATGGTTGGAGCGAGCGCGCGCGCGCGCAAAGCACAGCCAATGTTCTCATTGAGAGCAGCTATGACCTTCTTGCGCTATGTTTTGAAGGGCTCCGAAGACCATTGGAGTCAGCGCGACGTGCGCGCGCAGAGACGCGCGCGTGCGGCCCTCACTGCACTATTTGGGAAGAGTTTGTGCAGAGCGCACTTGTTGGATCAAGGCGTGTGAACCACCTCCTCCTCCTCCTCCTCCTCCTCCTCCTCCAGGGATGATGGTGGTGTGGATGCCAGCTTGGCTGGGGCGAACCATCGCGCAGCACAGAAAACTGGCAGGGAACCAGATGGGGCCGCGAGCCCTGGCATCGGTGTGGGAGTAGGGGTCGATTTTTTGTAAGGAGGAGGGATATAGGTGGTGCAATATATGTGCGTGCTATTTGGTGCAAGCTATGGGGTGCACTTCACTTTGACCGTCTTAAAGCTGTCCTCTCCACGGCTCCTGCAAACATCCCACCCTCCCACCCTCAACTTGGTCGCAAGACCTTTTACTACAAGACCGTAACGGTAGGTACCATATGGCACTTGGCCACGGCACCGACGCCGACGACGACAACGACAACGACGACGACGGCGCCGCCGACACCGACTACGACGACACCGACGACAACGACGACGACGACGACGACGACGACGACGACGACACCGACGACGACGACGACGCCGACGACGACGACGACGATGACACCGCCGACGACGACGACGACGACCACGGCGACAACGACGACGGCTACGCCGACGACGACGAAGACAACGACGACGACGACGACGACAACGACGCCGCCAACGAAGACGACGACGACGACGACGACGAGGGAGGAGGGAGGACGACGGCGGCGACAACGACGACAACGACGAGGGATGAGGGAGGACGGCGACGACGCGAACGACGAAGAAGGAGGGAGGACGGCGACGCCGACGACGACAACGACGAGGGAGGAGGGAAGACGACGACGACGACGACGACGACGACGACGACGACGGCGACGAAATAGGAGGGTCGACGACGAGACGCCGACGACGGACGACGACGTCGAGGGAAGAGAAAACGACGACCACGGCGACAACGACGACGGAAACGACCACGACGCCAAAGAGGACGACGACGACGAACACGAGGAAAGACAAAAGACGACGTCGGCGACGATGTCGACGACGACGCGGGAGGAGGGAGGACGGCGACGACGACGACGACGACGACGACGACGCAAGAACGCGCGCGCACGCTTTTGTTGAAAATCCGTGTTGCGAAACCTTGGGTGTTTGTAGGTTTTGTGGGCACGATTTTGGAATCCTTCCGAAACCGATGGGTTGTGAAGGTTTTCGGCATACGCGCGCGACGACGCGCGCGTTTGCACTTCGTCCCACTTTGTGCAGAGGGTTCTCGCGACGGCACACGCGCAAGGGCGTCCGACAGATTTCGACATGCGCGCGTGCGAAGCCCGTGTGGTAGCATTTTGTGAAAATCTTGAAAAAAACGATGGTTTTCTTAAGATTTCGCAAGAGCTCGCGCGGAAGTTTTTTTTGCAAATCAGTGTTGCGAACCCATGTGTTTTTGTATGTTTTGGGGGGAACTCGATTACGAAATCCTTCTGGCACCGATGGTTTTTGAAGGATTTCGGCATGCGCGCGCGACGACGCGCGCGTGTGCATTTCGTCATTTTTACAAGGGGTATGCGAAAAAGTGCTATGTTAGAACAAAAGATGTCCCCGCGTATCGTGTTTTTAGACGGGAATCTCAGGGGGGGGAACCCGGTTGGCCTGAGACATTGTGATTTCTTATTTCGGATGGACATGTGGTCAGAATCATATGTGATGTACATAGGACGCGGGGGGGGTGATAACGCCGGGGGGGGGGGGTAAAGTTTATTCTCGTTTCTGAAAACACAACAGAGTAGGATCTACCCCCCCCGGCGTTATCACTCCCCCTTTTCGGATATGTAAATCGTATACGATTATGACCACATGTCCATCCTAAATATGAAATCGCAATGCCAAATGCCAACCGGTATCCCCCCCCTGAGGTTCCTGCGTAAAAAAACGCTATGCGGAGACATTCTTGTTCTAACATCACACTTGTTCACGAATCCCTTGCAAAAAACTGGACGAAGTGCACACGCGCGCGTCGTCGCGCGCGAATGCCGAAATCCTTCAAAATCTTTTGGTGCTGGAAGGATTTCGCAATCGAGTTCCCCAAAAACATGCAAAAACACATGGTTTCGCAACACGGATTTGCTAAAAAAACTTCCGCGCGAGCTCTTGGACGAAGTGCAGACGCGCGCGTCGTCGCGCGCGAATGCCGAAAATCCTTCAAAAAACCCATCGGTTTCGGAAGAATTCCAAAATCGTGTGTCCAAAAACCTACAAAAACCCAAGGTTTCGCAACACGGATTTTCAACAAAAGCGTGCGCGCGCGCTCTTGCGTCGTCGTCGTCGTCGTCGTCGCCGTCCTCCCTCCTCCCGCGTCGTCGTCGTCGTCGCCGACGTCGTCTTCTGTCTTTCTCGTCGTCGTCGTCGTCTCCTCTTTGGCGTCGTGGTCGTTTCCGTCGTCGTTGTCGCCGTGGTCGTCCTTCCTCCTCCTCACTCGTCGTCGTCGTCGTCCGTCGTCGGGTCTCGTCGTCGTCCCTCCTATCGCGCCGTCGTTGTCGTCGTCCTCGTCGTTGTCGTCGTCGTCGTCTCCTCCCTCGTCGTTGTCGTCGTCGGCGTCGCCGTCCTTTCTCCTTCTTCGTCGTTCGCGTCGTCGCCGTCCTCCCTCCTCCCTCGTCGTTGTCATCGTTGTCGTCGTTGTCGCTGTCGTCGTCCTCCCTCCTCCCTCGTCGTCGTCTTCGTTGGCGACGTCGTCGTCGTCTTCGTCGTCGGCGTCGGCGTCGGCGTCGTCGTCGTCTTCGCCGTCGCCGACGTCGGCGTCGTCGTCGTCGCCGCCGTCGTCGTCGTCGTCGTTGTCGTCGGCGTCGTTGACGTCGTCGTCGTCGTCGTCGGTGTCGTCGTTGTCGTCGTCGTCGGCGTCGTCATCGTCGTCGTGGGTTTTGCAAACCAAGTTGCGGGTGGGTGGGTGGGATGTTTGCAAGAGCGCGGGATGTGTCAACTTTGCAGGAAGGAGAATTGATTTTAACAAACGAACTGACACATCACATGCTCTTGCAAACCCACCCGCATATTGGTTTGCAAAACCCATGCGGTGGCGATTGCGATGCGTGCTTGGCGTTGGCTGGTGCATCTCTGCGGCCGCGCCAACCCTAGCATGCGCGCAGCGGCCAGCTAGTTTGGCCCACCGACGCTGCCGCGGTGGCGCTGACCGCTGGGCAAGTCCCAGCTGGCACTTCAGTGCGAGTCGGCGACTTGGGCGGGCGCGGTATCATGGCAACGTCGACAACGGACACACGATGTTGATAGTAGCGATGTTGGTGGCGATGCTGGCACCGACGAAGGCGCGGCCAGTGCGGGTGCCGATGCTGACCACGCCGGCGACGATGACGGCGTCTTCGCGTCGGTGATGAAGGTTTGGACAGACTGCGACATGCGCGCGCGGCCGACGCGCGAGAATGGTCCGCATGGTTGTATGTGACACGGATCGTGCCCCCCAGCATGCGCGCAAGGGCGTGCGAATGACGTCGGCATGCGGCGCCAGAGGCCCGTTTGGCAGAACGCTGTGCAAACATTGAAAGACCGATGCTTGTCTTAAGAATGCGCAAGGACGCGAGCGCACGCATTTTTTGAACACTGATGTGGCGAAGCTGTGTTTTTTCCCCCCCCCAGCTCGGTTTGGACATCGCTACGTGCCAGCAGGCTTTCGACGGACGTCGGCATGCGCGCGCGACGACGCGCGCGCGCGAAGTCCGTTTCGTAGCATGTTCTGAACATGTTGAAACACCTTATGCATTTCCCAAGAATTTGCAAGAACGCGCGCGCACCTTTTTTTGTTGGGTTTTGAAAATCCGCGCTGCGAGTCCATATGTTTTATGTAATTTGTGGATGCTCAATTTTGAAACCCTTGCGAATCCGAAGATTGTTGAAAAGGATGTCGGCATGCGCGCGCGACGACGCGGGCGTGTGCAGTTCGTCTCGTTTGCTTGTTTTGCAAAGGGTTCTTGAAGACTTTCTAGGAGTTGTGATAAACGAGTCCGCGCGCATGTTTTTTTTTTTTTTTTTGAGGGGGTAGAGGATGACGGGGGGGGCGATGCCCGTTGGGCTGGGATGGTACGAATTCAGATTGTGGATGGACGATGGGGCAGAACCACATGTAAACTGCAATACGAAAAAGGGTGTCGATAATCCCGGGGGGGGGGGGGGGTACAGCCGACCAGAATCATTTCCCAACCGCCCCCTCGCCCCCTTTCGCCCCCCCGCCCCCTTTCGGACGTACGCTTGCGCAGTCCACGTTGTTGAATCCTTCGTAGCAAACCTTAGAGCGCGCTGAATTTCATAATCACAGAAGTCACACCATTAATAAACATGTTTATGTTGATGTTGATGTTTCTTGTTGTGGAAATGTTCGTTTACCACCCGTTTTCTCGTTGTTTAAATCTAAAGTGTTAAAAGGTTTGCTATGTTGCCTGGTCCTTGGTTTTTCAGAGGCTGGACTTCAGTGAGAAATCCCAGGGGCCGGGGATCAGGCAAACTATAAGATGTTGCGTGTCTGTTTTAGCGTTGTTTTGCCATGTTCCCGGATCCCTGGTCTTCCAGATCTTGGGTTTGAGTGCGAATTCCCAGGATCTTGGGATCAGGCAAAATAGCAGAACTCTTGCAACATTCAAAATCCTCTCAAATGTTTGCGCGTTGGTATGATCTCTGGTTTTCCAAATCCTGGGCTTCAGTGAGAAATCCCAGGGTCCTGGGATCAGGCAGACTAGCAGTATCTGCCAACAAAAAAACGCATCTCTTTATACAATATGTTTGCTATGTTGCCTGGCCCCTGGTTTTCCAGACCCTGGGCTTAAGAGAGCAACCCCAGGATTCTGAAATCTGCGATTTTGGCTGATCCCTGGTTTTCCAAATCCTGGGCTTAAGTGAGAAATCCAAGGGTCTTGGGATCAGGCAAATCGCAGACATGGTTTTAAACAGTTGCTTCCCTTGAAAAAAAAACAAACATGGTTGCCTGGCCCCTGGCTTTCCAGATCCTGGGCTGAAGTGAGAATTCCCAGGGTCCTGGGATCAGGCAGTACAGCAGAGTTGTAAAACGAAAAACTCAAAACTCTGAAATGCGTTCTATGTTGCTTGGCCTCTGGTTTTCCAGATCCTAGACATGAGAAATCACATGACCGTGGGACCATTCAAAATAACGGAATGTTACCTGTTCTCCGGTTTTCAGGTCCTGGGTTTAAGTAGCAATTCCCCGAATCTTGCGATCAGGCAACTTATGAGTTTTTTTTTGTTCCCCCAACCATCCTGTGGTGTTGGGTCTTCGTTTTGAAGAGACGTCGCCCTGCGTTCCTTCTCCTCCTCTCCTCTCCTATCCTCCTCCCCCCGCGGCAGTGCCAGAGCGTTTTCGCTCGACGTTTCTTTAGCCAGCACCGCAGGGGCTCTCTGGCGGCCCTTTCCCTCATCAAGACGACGCCATGGCGCCTGCTCCGTGGTCAAAGGAGCAGCCCAAGGCAGATTGGATGTGCAAGTTCTGTACGTTTCGTCGCACTGGGGCTCCTCTTATCAATTACGGCATCAATGAGAAGTGTTACAAGTGTAAGTTGCACAAAGGAGCGTGCTTCAAGTGCAATGTGCCCGCAGATCTTCCGAGCCGCAACAAACGTCGTGCTGGCCAAGGAGCTGGGCCTGACTCAGGCCCCGCGTCAGCCTTGGCCAAGATGGAGGAGCGTCTGCAACTCCTGGAGGCCGAGAACGTGCGGCTCAATAATGGAGAAGGACTTGCTGAGACTGAGCAACAGTCTAACGAGTCAGATGAACTTCGTGAAGAGATCGATGGGCTGGTCAAGCATGTGCAGTGGTTGGAGTCTCTTCGGCAGGGATGGACATCTCAGCCACTTCACCAAGCACGCGTGCAATTTGAGGCATCTCGTCGGGAGCTATATGAAAACAAGTCCCTTCCAGCGAAGCACGCTGCACTTTCGCGCCGAGCTGAGCAAGCCCGTAGCAAGTTGCAGAAGGCTGAGCAGGAGAAGAGCGCGGCAGACAAGGCCGTGGTCAAGGCCCAGGAAGCCGCAGCTGCTGCCAACGCGTTGGTGGTCGAGCGCAAGGAGGCGGTCGAGGACCTGGACCAGGAGCCGCTCTCGCCGTCGTCTCAGGAGGCTGCTCCAGAGCCCCAGGCCATGGACCTCGCGGTGCCAGATTTCAAGGTCGACGAGTCCAAGCTGCTGGCCGAGCTGCGCAGCATGGCTGGCGTCGCCGGCGCGGAGGCGCTGGCACCTATATTGGCGGAGGCGCTCAAATCTCGTGCTGCTGAGTTCTTGGAGGAGCCGCCTGAGAAGAAGCCTCGTGTCCAGGCAGCTGGCGTCGCGGGCAGTGGAGAGAAACCTTCTCGGCAGTTCGAGGACATGGAGCTGGGGGACCTTCGCGCTGACATCGGTGAGCTGGCCCCGACGAATGCCGAAGAGGGAGATCTACGTGCCGAGGCGAAGCTATTGGCAGCAGGCGGATTCCCCCCTCGGCGTCTACATAACCCTAATTATTGATTGCCCCCGCATGCTGGGCAACGGCATGATTATCGGGCGCACCTTCATCGGCAATTACGTCATCAATGTGCCAGACAAGGATCGAAACAATTTTCAGCCAGGACACAAGCCTCGCAGCGCCTGGGTCCGTTCTCACGCCTGCAAGTATGGCGGCCAAAGCTTTCCTGACTACTCAGGGTTACAGCTGCGCAACTTCCACCAGCAGGACATCGAGACCCCCAGCACCGCTGAGCCTTCTTCTTTCGGAGTGCTTGGTGATGAGTCCGTTGCGCCGTGGCCGTCGCAGGCTTCGAGTTCGGCTGAAGATGCTGCTCGAGCACGTCGGTGGGCAGCAGACTTCGAGGCCCCTTCAACACATGCGCATCAGTCAGAGTTCACGCTCGTCACTTACAACGGGAACACGTGGGCTACCTTTCAGACTTTCCTGGAATGGCTGGTGTTTGACAAACAATTGCAACCTGATCTCTTACATGTGCAATAACATCGCCTTCGAGGAGGTGAGCAATTAAAGAGTGCGCAGAGTTGGGCCCATGCTCGAGGTTATCGGTTTCTTGCCAACGGCTGCCACATCACTGGAAGCACGGCAACATCTACCTCGGGCGGCGCTGGAGTTCTCAGCCTCAGTAACTTGCCGAGCGTCCCCTATCAGCCAAATGGGGAGTGCGCTAAGTCGCGCTTGTTTTTTTGTTTTTTTCTGCGTACGGTGGTTGGCCGCATGCAGATATTATTCGTTTCTGTATATGGCATCGCTAGCGTTGGCCAGTCAGGTAACCTGGAGCTCTTCGCGTCTCTTGTTCAGATCTTGCGCGAGTCCTGTCTCCCATATGTGGTGGCTGGTGACTGGAATGTGGATTCTGAATGCTTTGGGCGTGATACCTTTCTTCGGGCTGGCTTCTTAGGACACTTGCATGCTGAGCTCGTCCACGGAGGGCGACCAACTTGCAACGACTCGCACTACGATTACTACATCGTCAGCGACATCCTGCTTCCCTTCATCAGGAGCGCGGGTGTGATCGACGACACTCCTGTGGGCCCTCGCAGGGCCGTGGCGCTGCGTCTGCCTGGGCTCGGCGGTTCCAACTTCGCGCGCCGTAGAGCGCAGCGGGAGAAGTTTTGGACGCCCTCCTCAGGGCAACCTTTCGTGCCTGGCGACGTGTCAACTTGGCCAGGCTTTGAGCTGGAGGAAAACGAATCTCTCGACAGCCTTGCTCGCAGGTGGTTATCCCCGGCCGAACTCTACCTCGGCCTCTTTTTGGCCATTCCCGTCGCCGAGAGACAGAGGTTTTGCGGTCGCTCGGCTGGATGCAGGCTCGAGAAAGTTCCCTTGGCCTGTGAATGGGGTAAGAGCCTCCGCCGAAAAGCGAGCCCCACCACCCAACGTTGGCTTTCCGTTAGACGTCTCACCATGCAGTTGCTGAAAGCGGAAGGTAAATAATCCGAACCCCAGCTAGCCCAGCAATCTAGTGCTTTGCGCGCGTTATCAGATTATGCTGAGGTTTGGCATGGTTTGGAGTGGGTGGGGGAGGGCGGCATCTCTGTGCATTCGCTCGGTGACTTCCTGACAGGTTTGAAAGATCCCGACAAGCGTGCCCAGGTCTGTAAATGTCTCCAGCGCCAGGTGACGTCGCACACTGCAGCCGGCGCAGCCGCCGCCAAGCAGGCTTGGAAAGAATATTCGGGGCTGGCTTTTTCCAACGGGGCCAGCTTGACCCACCGGTTTTCCAAGGGCCCTAATGGGGCCACGGCCGCGGGCCTGGCCCAAGGTTTGCCTGTTGTCGGGCATGAAGCCCTGCAAGAAATTTTAAATGAGTGGTCTAGCCTTTGGGTCGTTGCTGCCAGGTCTGATGAGCCCCACCCCTTGGATGGGGATGTAACCCATGCCGAGCCCCTGCCTCCGTTCACGGTCGACGATGCGAAGGCGGCGCCCAGCTCCTTTAAGAGCAAGACGGCGCTGGGCTGGGATTGCGCCCATCCGAGGTGGGTTGAAAGACTTCCGTCTGTCCTCGTCTCGACCCTTACGCTTCTCCTCCCCGCTTGGGAAAATAATCCAGAGCTCACAGACGTTTGGCTGACCCTTATAGTGTTTCTTCCGAAGGTTACGGGAGGGGTTAGGCCTATCGGCCTGCTCCCCTTCTTCGCCCGTCTGCGGTCCCGCCTCAGGCGCCGCGTGGTCGCCCAATGGGAAGCTACCCTACCAGACTCTTTTTTTTTTTCTGGGGAGGGTCCTCGGAGACCTCGTGCGACAAGTCGGCGTGGATCCACAATGTGCTTCCCAGCGCAGCCCCAGAGTTTAATTTTGTTAGCGCTAGTGCGTTTATAGACCTCAGGAAGTTTTATGAACTGGTGTCGCGCGCGGAGTTGTCGTGCGCAGCTCGGGACACTGGTTTCCCTGTGAATCTTCTGAGGCCGCTTTGCGCTTTGTATAGAGGGCCCAGGAGGGCCTCCTACCAGAACTCGAACTCCCACGAGATTCTCGCCAACGGGACAATCGTCGCAGGCTGTTCGTGCGCCACGGGGTTAGCCAAGCTCATGACGGCGACGGTCTTTCGACACGTGGGGGTTCGGCGCAGCTCGCTCAGGATTAAACATTTGATCGACGATATCAGTCTACACTCGGTCGGGGGCCCGCAGACGGTTGCCAGGGAGCTCAGTTTCGCTTTCAAGGAGACGGTGGGCCTGCTCCAGGCCCGAGGGCTGCCGCTTTCGTGGGACAAGATGGGCTTGTTGTGCAGTGACGCTGAGACTTTCAGCCTGATTGAGGACGATGGTGCCGATTTATGGCCTGCTGGAGTCCCCTTCCCAGGACGGGGTCAATATCATCGGGACCTCGGGGGTGATGCTGTTGATGGGCGTTATTGGCGTATAGACACACAGCTCACTCGCATCCGAGATGCAATGGCAAAAGGGACAGGCTCTTGGCTCTCAAAGGTCTTGGTAGGCAACGCTCAGCTGTCCACCGCTCGGGGGTCCTCTCAAAGGCGCTGCGGGGATGCTCCATCGCAGGGGTGCCCAATAGCAGGATCCAGCAGCTCAGGATGTCCTTCTTAAACGCGGGTGCTCGGTTCAAGCCTGGTTCGTCGGTGGGCCTCTTGCTTATGTGCGCAGCGAACGGATGGCACAATGATCCTTTAGTTATTGCCACGTCAGATGCCATGCACACTTACCTTGTGATCGTGTCCACTGGGACGATGACTTCTTCTCTGGTCTCGGCGCCGATGGTTTCGACACTCCCATTGTTGGAGGATCCGCAGGCCTGGCTGACATGCAAGAACCACATTGCGGCGTTGACGCTCAGCCTTTACAGGATCTGTTGGAAGCTGCTGGGCCCTTTCGCTCTTCTTGATGATGAAGGTTTCTCTTGGGAGCTGAAGTTCTATTCGGCCAGCTGGATATCTCACATTGTGAAGCTGGGAGTGCGGAGGCATATTGACCGTGACGCGCTTGCTGCCATGCAGGGTGCGGGCTCAACCAGGACGGGCCCGATCTCTTGGCAGCCGATATCAGAGGCGCTCCACGGCAAGCGACTCTCGCCTCATCAGCGTCGATCACTTCGCGGTGTGATTACTGGCGGCCCCTGGACGCAGGTCAGGATTGCTCGTGCTTTTGCTGGGCACCCGTCACTATGTACCAGGTGCCATTCGGCGCCTGGCACGCTGTTCCATCGTTTCTTCGTGTGTGGCGCTTTTGCGGCTCAGAGGCGACTGCCCATCCCTTTGGGGGTTCAAAGGGCAGCGCAGAGGATGCCTAGTGAACCTGCGGATAGACAGGATCGATTCGCGCGCGGACTCCCCCCACACCCAGGGCAAGTCTTCCATGGTGCGGGCCGCTCCAGTCAGCGCGATATGATTGATGTGGAGCGACGTGGGATCACGTCTGTAAATGGCGGATTTGTGTTTGTGGACGGCAGCGCCTTCTCGACCCGTTTGCCTGAGTTGCGTTCAGCAGGCTGGGCCGTCACGGTTTATGATGCTGAGCGGCGCAGAGTTGCACGATACCATGGCGCTGTCCCACGGTGTGAAGGGCCCAGTCAAGTGGCCCGAGACGGCGAGGACTATGCGCTCATGAAGGCTAGCCAGCTGGTCATGGGCTCTTATCAAGTCAAGTCAGAGTGCAAGGGCTCGGTTGCTTGCTGTCACAGACTCGAGGCGGCAAGCGGGCCAGGCAACCTGAGAGCACACTTGTGGAAGCGCACTAAGATGAACGACGATTTCTGCCGCGCCCCCGTTTCGCAGGTAAAGGCGCACACGAGTATGGCAGACGTCAGGGAAAAAGTCATCAGCCAGTTCGATCGGGCTGGAAATGCGGAGGCTGATGAGTTGGCCAAGGCTGGGGCCTCCTTCCATCGAGCTTCGGATGTTCAGGAGCGATTCGTTCGTGGCGCCATGCGCCTCCACAAGATGCTGATGTGTTACACTGCCCAGTTCGAGGTGTGGTTCCACGAGCAGGGTGACGATTTCAAGGATCATCTTTTTTCCTGAGCCTCAGGAGGACGATCTGGCCACTCCTCAGCAGCAGGCGGCGGCGAAGGAGCCTCTTTCGCCGTGGCCCTGGTTGGTGCAGAAGCATGCTTTGCTGGAGTACCCAGTGGCTGGACACGACCGCTCGCTGATCTTCTGTACCAGCTGCTGCAAGTACTCTGATACGGGCAGCCTCAACCATCGGGGGCTAGACAGCGTTTGTTGTGGCAGAGAAGGTGGCAGCGGCAGGATTGCGGAGAATTCGAGGCACTTCAGCAATCTTAGACATCCACAGTCGCTGCATACATATATTTCTCTTATGGGCGCTCGGAGACCTTCCGCCAGAGTCCGAGCCCTGGTGTGCAAGTCAAAAGGTTGGCGTGACCCGCTGAGTGGCATGCCTGAGGTCGACCATAGGCCCAAAGGCAAAGCCCGAGCTGAACCCCAGCGATCTCTGGACACCAGTTTGATGTTGAAAGATCATGGTCTCTTATACCCTGAAGCTTTGGAGTTGGGTGCGCCACACGAGTCAGACAGCGATGGCGATGTGGACCCAGACATGGTATGACGGGTCGCCGAGGATGCGGACGAAATCCAGGAGTCGGAGTGACAGCCCACAGTAGGAGGGTGCTCCCCATGGGCGACTTTCAGTATTGAATGAGGGCTGGATGTGGTGTTTGATCCTCGCAGGCCTCATCAACTCGTTCTTTATTTTCTTGCCATGGCTAGGCTCGGTTTGGCCATGCCCAGGCATTCTACTAACACGTCGCGGCGTTGGCGACGTCCGTCCGAGGGCCTTGGGTTGCAGCGCTGGCTCTTGGACCCTCCAAGCGGCGGGCGCGCCGAGGGGCGACGTCCGTCCGAGGGCCTTGGGTTGCAGCATGGCTGGCTCTTGGACCCTCCATGCGGCGGGCGCGCCCAGCCTGTTTTGCCGTGCGGCTCGAGCGTGGTGATGTATGACCGCGCCACGCTCTCTTTCCACGTGTTCTTCTGTGACGTGGACCTCGTGCTGCACCACGTGTGCGCTGGCTCCCCGCTCGTGGCGCTGGGAGCTCCACCGAAGGCCCCAGTGGCAGTGTTCGCATGGCGGCCCCGCCCCATTTCGGCACACCCCTCACGAGGATCGTGGCCCCATAGGGAGCTCCACCGAAGGCCCCAGTGGCAGCGTTCGCATGGCGGCCCCGGGCCAGTTCGGCACACCCCTCACGAGGATCGTGGCCCCATGGGGAGCTCCACCGGAGGCCCCCAGTGGCAGCGTTCGCATGCGGGCCTCGGGCCATTCGGGCCCACCCCTCACGAGGATCGCGGCCCCATAGGGAGCTCCACCGGAGGCCCCCAGTGGCAGCGTTCGCATGGCGGCCTCGGGCCATTTCGGCACACCCCTCACGAGGACCGTGGCCCCATAGGGAGCTCCACCGAAGGCCCCAGTGGCAGCGTTCGCATGGCGGCCTCGGGCCATTTCGGTACAACCCTCACGAGGATCGTGGCCCCATAGGGAGCTCCAGCGAAGGCGCCAGTGGCAAGGTTCGCATGGCGGCCTCGGGCCATTTCGGCACGCCCCTCACGAGGATCGCAGCGGCAGGGTTCGCATGGCGGCCTCGGGCCATTCGGGCCCACCCCTCACGAGGATCGCGGCCCCATAGGGGGCTCCACCGAAGGCTCCAGTGGCAGCGTTCGCATGGCGGCCTCGGGCCATGTCGGCACACCCCTCACGAGGATCGTGGCCCCATAGGGAGCTCCACCGAAGGCCCCCAGTGACAGCGTTCGCATGGCGGCCTCGGGCCATTTCGGCACACCTCTCACGAGGATCGTGGCCCTATAGGGAGCTCCACCGAAGACCCCCAGTGGCAGCGTTCGCACGGCGGCCTCGGGCCATTTCGGCGCACCCCTCACGAGGATCGCGGCCCCATAGGGAGCTCCACCGAAGGCGCCAGTGGCAGGGTTTGCACGGCGGCCTCTGGCCATTTCGGCCCACGAGGATCGTGGCCCCATCGGGAGCTCCACCGACGGCGCCAGTGGCAGCGTTCGCACGGCGGCCTCGGGCCATTTCGGTACACCCCTCACGAGGATCGTGGCCCCATAGGGAGCTCCACCGAAGGCCCCGGTTGCAGGGCTCGCATGGCGGCCCCGCCCCATTTCGGCACACCCCTCACGAGGATCGTGGCCCCATAGGAGCTCCAGCGAAGGCGCCAGCGGCAAGGTTCGCATGGCAGCCTCGGGCCATTTCGGCACACCACTCACGAGGATCGCGGCCCCATAGGAGCTCCAGCGAAGGCGCCAGTGGCAAGGTTCGCACGGCGGCCCCGGGCCATTGCGGCACACCCCTTACGAGGATCGTGGATCCATAGATGTGTTGCTTCAACAACCGCGCCTGGGCGTCGTACTCCGCCGTGTCGACGTGCAACGCCACCCTGTCCCTCATGGCTCTCAAAGCCCTCTTCTGCTTTTGCTCCTCGGTCAGAGGGGCGCCGTCCGCGTCGTCGTCGGCGCCCGCGAAGACGGCCGCGAACGCGTTCCTGAGCATGTCGGGCTCCGGCGGGAAGCTGTGGCCACATAGGGAGCGCGGGCAAAGATGGCATTCACAATTGCAGTATTCACAATTGCATATGGTTGGGTCCTTCGCCAGGCTAATTCTATAGTGCCTGGCCCCTGTATTCCCAGATCGTGAAGTCAAGTGGATCTCAGCAGCCAGTGACCAGGCAAACAAGCCAAAATAAAGGCCACATCGAGAGTTGGATGATAGAGCATAAGGGCGTTGTAGTAGGGAAGGGACAGATGTAACAGTGAGGTGTGATGGTGTCGTCCAGCCGCGCAGTCGTCTTCACGTCGTCGCAGGCATAGCACATATGAACTTGTCACGAAATGCTACAGCAACAAAGGCGCCATGTTGTCCAACCACGCTGCCGCATCGAATCGGTCACGCGTAGAATACGGTGGGTGTTGCAGTGAAAAGTAGGAAACACAGCATGACAAAATTACCCTGCGACGTACCCAACCCACGTGCATCAAATGGCAAGAGGAGCATGCCAACATTAGCAGGAACAACGACAGTGTAGACGCGGCGATTTGCTGTGCAAGCTACATGGGACGCGCATGCGTTGCACGATTCACAGGACGACGATCGAAAGAACGAGGCTTGAGGCCCCAGGATCGAAGAAGAACGGGTACGGGAACGAGGGGTAGGAGAGGGATGGAATGGAGGGCGGGGGGGGCGAAAAGGCCATCGCGGAAGCAGCAGCATGCATGGAGAAGGTGAGGCGGGGAATAGGACGACGATGAAAGTGGCGGGAGGAGACAGAAGACTGCCGCGTTTTTCAAGTGCGAGCTAAACCCGCAGCGCTGCCTGCGCCATGTCGTCGCAGAGTTCCACATGATAAAACTTGTTTAGAGTGCAAGGAACGAGCGAGGCGTAGCTCGCCCGCTAGCTTCTCCGCCTCCTTCCCGCACATTTCAGCGCGGGAGCTGAACGCTCGCAGGCGCGCCGCCAGGTCTGCGGGCGGCCCGCGGGAAAGAAACTCAAGGCCGGGGTCGCGTATCATCAATCGGTTGTCCATCGTCCAAAGTTGCACTGGCGACGTACTGGTTGAACGCGGAGCGAGCAGCATCACGCGCGTGCCTGAACGCCACGCAGGTACAGTGCACGCGCGATTGGGACTTCAGGTCGATCACGCGCGTCTCCACCAGGCTTGGCAACACCACGCGACTGAGGATCTCACTGCGGTCTGCCATGCTGCTGTCCGCGAATGCAATGCGCTGCCTGCAAGTAAGGCGGCGGCGTCCACTTGTCTCAGAAGATGTTCCCGCGGGCCCGAAGGGCGACCGCCAGCTCGAGCCGCGGCGCCGGCAGGCCAGATAAGGATCATGCAACAGCAAAGACGATGACAGAGCAACGAGGTATCGGCGAGTGCATGACCGGCCTCCGTTTCCTGCACTTCTTTCCTGTAGTTCCCCTAGCTCATCGAGCTCAGCAGATGTTTCTGCGGGTCCGAAGGACGACCGCCAGCTCGAGTCGCAGCGCCGACGAGCTGCATCCACATCAGGCAACACCCCAGGAGACACTGGCACACAACGATTTGACGTCAGTCAGTGCCAGACCACTCCATGTCTAGTTCCTCGCACACATACAGTCGATCGCAGATGCGGGATAATCGAAGTAGAATGACGGGTCCAATCTGCGTCCGCGTAGGACGTCACTATGCTGGACCCCGCAGCAGGTCTCGAAAGTGGCGACAGTTTCATGGGCCCCACAGCAGCCCTCGAAAGTGGCGACAGTTTCACAGATCGTAGCCCCCCAGCGCTGGCGAGGTCTAATCTGAGTCCCCGTAGGACGTCGCTCCGCTGGCCCCCCAGCAGCCTTCGAAAGTGGCGACAGTTTCACAGATCGCAGCCCCCCAGGGATGGCGAGGTCTAATCTGTATCCCCGTAGGGCGTCACTCCGCTGGGCCCCCCAGCAGCCTCGAAAGTGGCGACAGTTTCACAGATCGCAGCCCCCCAGGGATGGCGAGGTCTAATCTGAATCCCCGTAGGGCGTCACTCCGCTGGGCCCCCCAGCAGCCCTCGAAAGTGGCGACAGTTTCACAGATCGCAGCCCCCCAGGATGGCGAGGTCTAATCTGAATCCCCGTAGGGCGTCACTCCGCTGGGCCCCCCAGCAGCCCTCGAAAGTGGCGACAGTTTCACAGATCGCAGCCCCCCAGGGATGGCGAGGTCTAATCTGAATCCCCGTAGGGCGTCACTCCGCTGGGCCCCCCAGCATCCTCGAAAGTGGCGACTTCACAGATCGCAGCCCCCCAGGGATGGCGAGGTCGAATCTGAATCCCCGTAGGGCGTCACTCCGCTGGGCCCCCCAGCAGCCTCGAAAGTGGCGACAGTTTCACAGATCGCAGCCCCCCAGGGATGGCGAGGTCTAATCTGAATCCCCGTAGGGCGTCACTCCGCTGGGCCCCCCAGCAGGCCTCGAAAGTGGCGACAGTTTCACAGATCGCAGCCCCCCAGGGATGGCGAGGTCTAATCTGAATCCCCGTAGGGCGTCACTCCGCTGGGCCCCCCAGCAGCCTCGAAAGTGGCGACAGTTTCACAGATCGCAGCCCCCCAGGGATGGCGAGGTCTAATCTGAATCCCCGTAGGGCGTCACTCCGCTGGGCCCCCCAGCAGCCCTCGAAAGTGACGACAGTCTCGCAGATCGCCGCCCCTAGGTAAAAGGCAAGCGAGAAGAGGACGAGCAAAGAGAGGAGGAGAAGGCAAGCAAGAGAGGAGAGCAGGAACGAAGAGAGGAGGAGAGGGGGCGGGAGGAGTGGAGACCGCAGTGCTCTATTCAAAACGAGAACCCAACGCAGGAGGGTTGGGAAAACATGCAACTGTTGAAGTTGTTGTCATGCAGTTTCGGGTGCTTTCATTTGCATACACAATATATTGTGCGCGCGGCCACTCTTACGTGGCAGCGTGGTCGAACAAACCGACGCCTGCATATCTCGTTATTTCAATCGGTGGTTCGCATGTCATGACCGTTGCTTGGGAGGACTGGTCCTGCAGATTGCCACTCCTACTGGTTACTGGCCTTAGGGATTGATGGTGTTAGGGAACGCTATATCTGGGGGGACATTGCTAATCCTAAGGGGTACTCGTCCTGGGGGGCACTGGTCCTAGCAAGTACTCGTCCTAGGGAGTACTTGCCCTAGGGATTGCTCGTCCGGGGTAGGGCGTACTGGTCCTAGGGACTATAAGTCCTGAGGGGTAATGATCCTAGCAGTACTGGTCCTAAGGAGCAATCGTCCTAGGGAGTAATTGGCTTGGGAAGTGCTCGTCCTAAGGACCACTGGTCCAAACAAATACTGGTCCTAGGGTGTGCTGGTCCTAAGGAGTACTAGTCCTGGGAAGTACTCGTCCTAGGGAGTGCTCGTCCTAAGGAGTACTCGTCCTAAGGAATACTGGTCCTAGGGGTTACTCGCCCCCGGTAGAACGTACTTGTCCTAGGGAGTACTGGTCCGTCCTGGGGTGTGTATACGTAGCACCCCGCAGTTGCGGATAAGAGTGAGGGGGCGGCGGGGACATCGGCGTATGCGAGGCCTTGAAGCCCGCCGCAGGCGCACAAATTTTGGGTGGGTCGCGGGGTGGGTCGCGGGTGGGTCGCGGTTGGTCGCGGGTGGGATCGTTGATGGGCCACCCAGAACGAATGCAATAACAGCCCGCCGCAGGCGCCGAAGTTCTGGCTTGTTCAGTGAACGTAGTTTGGGTCGCGGGTGGGTCACGGGCTCTCCACTTCCACCTGGAAGGAATTCCAAAACAGCCCGCCGCAGGTGCCGAACATTTTGATTTGTACACTGAACGCGGTTTGGGTCGCGGGTGGGTCGCAGGTTCTCCACCTGGAGCGAATGTAACAGAAGCCCGCCGCAGGCGCCGAACATTTTGGGTGGGTCGCGGGGTGGGTCGCGGGTGGGTCGCGGGTGGGTCGCGGTGGGTTGCGGGGTGGGTCGCGGGTGGGTTCGCGGGTGGGTCGCGGGGTCGGGGGTTGGTCGGGGGTGGGTCGGGTGGGTCGCGGGTTCTGGGTCGCGGGCGGGTCGCGGGTGGGTCGTCGCGGGGTGGGTCGCGGGTGGGTCGCGGGGTGGGTCGCGGGGTGGGTCGCGGGTGGGTCGCGGGGTGGGTCGCGGGGTGGGTCGCGGGGTGGGTCGCGGGTGGGTCGCGGGGCGGGTCGCGGGTGGGACGACGACAACAACAAACAACAAACAACAAGAATCCGCATCGCGGGGTTCCACTGCAGCCACGCACCCAGGGACAGTGAATGACCGTTCGGTTCAGCCCCCCTCACTCTGATACATACATTAATGTACGTGTTTACATGTATGTGTTCAATAACAATATCCATACGATACATCTGTGCATATACGCGTACAATCGTATATGAATAGTATTCGCATTTGATTGGTAGTGTTTTCACTAGTACTATTATCATGCTTGGTAATACTATTATTATACATGTTGATAGTTCTACAGTAGCTTAACATTGCGAGTATTACTACGCATACTTATTTCGAATACATGTATGTATATATAGTAGTTTGAGGAGAAGGAGGAGGAGCGAGGAGAAGGAAGAGGAGGATGGGGAGTAGGAGGAGGAGGAGGAGGAGGAGGAAGAGGAGGAAGGGGAGAAGCTAGCGTAGGAGGAGGAGGAGGAGGAGGAGGAGGAGGAGGAGGAGGAGGAGGGCGAAGAGTACCATGGGTGATGCTCTGGAGCTGCTAAGTGCTCCTGCGGTGTCATTTTTCGGTTCTGTCTGGGCTGTATGAGGCGGTCTTGGGGGAGCCCCGTGTAGTTGGGGGGGCATTCCTGGGGGGCGGTTCTGGGCTGTCTGGGAGGCCCTGGGGGCCTCGGGGGGGCCGTTCGTGCGGAGGGCGGGGTGGGGGTGGGGTGAGGGAGGGCGGCTGGGAAATATTGTTGGGCGGTTCGACGGGGGGGGGTACAGTCTATTCTCGTTTTAGAAAGAAGAATCTATGTCGGGTGCAGTTCACGGAGTTGAAATTATGTGGTGGGAGCTATATGGTACAATATTTGTGGTTCAAGCTATTTGGTACAATCTGAAGGTTGCAAAAGATGCGGTGGAAGCCACGTCGTGCAGTATATGGGGTGCAGGTTCTGCGGTGCATCCTACCTGGTGCATGCATCCTACCTGGTGCAGGCTATGTGTACACCCTGAATCGCGAGCCAGCGCAGACGGGGCGGGCACGAGGCGGGCATGCAAGGGCAACGGGCGAGAACCGAGAAACGCCAGCCAGCGCACAGGGTGACACGGGCGGGCAACGGGCGAACGGTTTACACATCCAGCCGGCGTACGGACCGGGCACGAGGCGGGCCCGGCCGGGCTTTCAGCGCAAACCCGGAACAGTCAGCCAGCGCACGGCGCGACCACGAGCCGGGCATGGATGGGCACCGGGCGAAAACCTGAGCTTCCCAGAGATCCAACGTATTGAAAAAATCACGACGGAGGTTTTTCACAAATTTTGCACCTAGGGGCCCTCGCCGGGCCTCGGGACCGTCAAAAAATGATTCTGGATGAAAAACCAGTCCTGGATCGAGGCTTCCGGGGACCGCGCATGGAAAAAACACGACATCGGATCTCTGAGTCCCAGCCGATGGTTTGATAGAAACGCAGCAGCCCCATACTGCAAGCATTGTTCGGGAAGCAAGGCAGCAGTGCAACGGCACTCTCTCGCAGCCGTCCGCCCCCCATGGGGGCCGGCCGATTGCTACATGGTCAAGCGGGACAGTCTGAGATTTCAGCGCGAGGGAGCGTCAGCGCTGTGTCCAAGTGGGAGGCAGCCGCCAGACTCCTCAACATGGAGGCGCGGCGCCTCACGGGAACAGAGCATCGTGCCAGCCAGGGGGTCAGCACCGGGGAGCTGAACGAAGCATTGAGCATCTGTGCCAGGGCTCAGAGATATACGCAGGCAGTGGAACTTCTGTGGGCCGCTCGGCGCCAAGCCATGACCTTCAACGCGATCACAGCTGTGGCGAGCGTGGAAGTGAGTGAGCGCACTGGTAGCCACGAGCTGCTCGCGCGCAGCTTGCTGCGTTACGCCTACCTCTGCACAAAGCGGCTATTCCACGATCGACAAGGGGCGTGGCGCTTTGAAGACAATCGGACAAATCAGCCTGGTAGCGCCCTGTGCCTTCTCGACACCCTGCTTGCCCACAACGCTTTGGGCGCTGTGCCGTGGACAGCGTTCGCCCGATGCATGTACAGCACAGTGCTACGGAGTCTCAGGGGATTGGATAACAGAGCCGAGGCAGGCCCGTCGATAGGAAGGCGGTGGCTGCGCGACCTCGCTTTGGAGCAGCAGTTCTCCCTAGGCGGGATCTTCTCCCGAACGGCCCTTCAGGAGCTGGTTCGCGCGCCGGGCCTGCAGAAAATGGGAAATCGCAGCAGGTACCACTCGCTGCACGCATCTCCTCTGCCATTGTCCGCCGCGACCAAGCCATCGCCGTCAGCTGGTAGCAGCGTCGCTTGCCTGGCACCGCCGCCGCCGCTTGATTATTTCGCCGATGCCGCCTCTCAGCCCGTGACCGCGCGCACGCACGCAAGCGCCACCGCCACCGCCGTCTGAAGACCGATCCCCGGACACCATCCCGGCCAGTCCTGGCCGCCGACGCCACGAACAGCGCCGCCCAGAGATCAGGAGAGGCCACGAGGGGCCGCTCCCGGGGGCTGCGCTGCGCGACGAACGCCCGCGCACCCCTGCACGCACGTAGCGTGCACGCACGTAGCGTGCACGCAGCCGCCGCTGCCTCTGCCGCCCAGCCGGTGCTCGCGCACGCACGCACGGCTCGCCGCGGCCGCCGCCTTCTGCACCGCCTGCACGCTGCCGCTGCCGCCGTGGTGCCGCCGCCGCTGCCGCCTCTCGGTGCTGCCACCCGCACCCGCGCGCCGCTGCCGCCGCCCTCTCCGGCCGCAGGCGCGGGGGCCGCGGGCGGCGGGCGACACATGCCCGCCCTCCCCGCCTCCGCGCGCGCGCGCGATGGGGCGTTGCGGCACGCCAGCGCCACCGCCGCCCAGCGAGCGCCTGCGGCTGCTCTGCGCCGCGGCGGCGCCGGCCGCCGGGCCTGTCGGCGAGGCCGAGGCGGCGCCGCCGTCGACTCTGACGCCGACGCTGACGCTGACGCCGACGCCGACGCCGACGCCGACGCCGACGTCGCCGCCGCCGCCGTTGCTACCGCCGCCGCCGACGATGACGACGATGATGACGACGTCCCCCAAGATCGCCGCAAGAGTAACCAGGATGCCTCCAAGATGGCCCCAAGACGGCCTAAGATGGCCTCAACATGGCCCAGGACGGCCCAAGAAGCCCCCGAGATGCCTCCAAGATTGCCCAAGAGGCCTCAAGAGGAAATACAGGAAAGCCCGAAGGAGTCAAAATCATTGATTTCCGATGTGTTAGAAGGTTTTGAGCTTTTGCTCCTTGTCAGTCTTCCGACGGTCCAAGACGGCCCAAGACGTCCCTAAAGATCGCCCCAAGAGCGACCAGGCTGCTTCAAACATGGCCCCACCCAAGACGGCCTAAGATGGCCTCAACAGACCCAGGACGGCCCAAGAAGCCCCCGAGAGGCTTCCACGATTGCCCAAGAGGCCTCAAGAGGAATTACAGAAAGCCCGAAGAAGCCGAAATCATTAATGTTTCTATGTGTTTGAAGTTTGGCGGCTGTTGCTCCTTGTCGGCCGTCCGACGGCCCAAGACGGCCCAAGAGGCCCCGAAGATCGCCCCAGGATCGACCACGATGCCTGCAAGATGGCCCCATGACGGTCCATGAGACCGCCAAGACGGCCACAAGAGGACCCAAAGACGGCCCAAGAGGCCCCCAAGATGCCCAAGATGGCCCTCAAGACGGCCAAGACGGCCCAAGGGAGCCCAAGATGACCGCAAGATGTCTCCAAGACGGCCCAAGATGTACTCAAGACGATCCGTAGCCATTTTGAAAGAGTGGCTCGCAGCTGCTCGCGGTTGTCAGTTGGGACTGCCAGCTGCGGGAGGCTCCCGAGAAACTCTCCGTCCTAAGTCTTAAGTCCTAGAGGACCACCCCGCGGCGGCGGCATAATCCTTCGCCGCCATGTTTGGCTCGCCCTTCCCTTTGCCAGGGGCAGCCGCAGCACACATCGGAACCGCCATCCCGGAGCAGCTCGGAGCCAGCCGGGATGGCAGCACCATGAGGGTCTTGGTGCAGAACACATTCATAGAGGTGATCTCCGAGGTCACCGAGGAGCACAAGGATACCAGCCGGCGCAACCGCTCCGCGCCAGCAGCAGTGACCACCGAAGAGGCGCTTGAGGATTTTGAGAGCGCTTTCGCACTTGCGGGACATGGCAAGCCAGACAACGGCGCCATAGACTGCGACCTCGGTGATGAAGGCGGTGGAGATCGCACCACCGTGGTACTTCGCAACCTGCCGCCGAACTATTCTCGGGCGTTCCTGCTGGAGCTGCTTGACGCGCATGGCTTTGCAGGGAAGTATGACTTTGTCTACATGCCGCTCGAGTTCGGCTCCGGCACGACGTTCGGATTCGCGTTCGTGAATCTCACAGGGCCAGAGCACGCCGCTCACTTCAAGACGGTCTTCGATGGGTTCTCTTCCTGGCAGGTACCCTGCGAGCGCGAGGCGGCGGTGGGCTGGAGCTGGTCGCAGGGGTATCAGGCCCACGTCGACCGCTACAGGAACAGCCCAGTGATGCACGACGCCATGCCCGACGACTGCAAGCCCATCGTCTTTGCCAGCGGGGCGCGCGCAGCCTTTCCGCCGCCGACCAAGAGGGTGCCTCCCCTCAAGCGGCAGCGGAGGCGCCCCGCGCCCCGCGCCCGCGGCGCCGCGGCGCTGGCGGCGTCTGCGGGAGACGAGTCGAGCGGCACGGCCTCGAACGTGGAGGGCGGCTGCAGTCTCCCGGGCCGGCAGGAGGAGGGCTCCCTGATGCGCGGCGCCCTCGAGGCCGTCGACCGCGGTGCCTGCGAGGGGGACCTCGTCGGGGAGAGCCCGCTGGCCTCCGCCCTCTGCGCGTACACTGGCGGGCTCCTGGGGCGAGACGACGGCCGATGGAAGGCGTCCCCGCGGCAGGAGAGGCCCGCCGGGGCGCGCGGGGCGCGCGTGGCCAGCTGGGCCGACCTGTCCGAAGATCCGGACTGCCCCGACGCCCTGCAGGGCTTGCTGCTGCCCGGGCTCTGCCCCACGCGGGAGCTGCAGGAACGACCCTCCGCGAAGCGGCCGCCGAGCCCCGAGGGCCCGGGGGTGCCGAGGCCTGGCTGCGATAGCAAGGAGGTGGACCTCCACAGCGAGAGCTCCACCGACGTCTCGAGCTCGCACTTCCTCTCGCAGGTCGCCTGCCAAGAGCACCCGCACTCGGCGGGGCAGCTGAGCTCGGGCTCCACGTCGGACGCGGCGCAGCGCAGCGACACCGCCCGCTCCAGCGCCAGGCGTGGGAAGCGCGCGGGCAGGCGGCAGGCGAAGGGCCACGCGAGCGCAGCCCCCTGGACAGGAGGCTCCATCCTGCTGCCTGGCCTGGTAAGCCTCGGGTTCCACGAGGCCGGGCCGCTCACCCGGATCTCCGACGACTCCGAGGCGTCCTAGGCGCGCCATCGGCGGCCTGTAGGGCGCGTCCGAGGGAGACAGTGACAAACTGCCCCGACGACGCACTCGGTGGCCGGGTGCATGTGCTCTGTTCCTTTAGACGGGCCAGGGCTCGTGCGATAGCAGTGCGAAGCCTTCTCGGCGCTCGGCGGCGGCGATGGGCGTAGCTTCCCAGGAGCTCCAGGAGCCAGCGGGACGCTGCCCGACGCGACGCACGACGGGTCCCATGTAGTATCTCGCTGCGGTGCCGCTTGGGCAGGCATTCGCAGTCCCTGTTTGAACAGCGCCCCAGCACCAGCGGGGCACGCAGGAGGAGGGGATTTGCTGAAGCAAGATCCAGAGTTCAGTCCGGCGTGTCCCTCCACAGGGGGAATGTTCAAAAATAGTCAAAAAATAGTATGGTGACGATTTTTGTACTATGCTTGACCATTTGTTTTTTGTTGGGGGGTATTTATAACTGTTCGTTCAAAATCCTCCTGTATAGGGACAGGCACGACCTAAATCCAGAGGGAAGAGGAGGAGTGGAGGATGTACTACCAGACCTGCTTGTGCCCCGTGACGCACACCTGTGCTGCCGCCGTGCGCAGCACAATCCTCTGCTCTGTGTCTCCCGAGGAGGGGGCCCCTCCTTTTCCTTTTCCTTCTCCTCCTCCTCCTCCTCCTCTTCCTCCTCTTCATCTTCCTCCTTCTCCTCCTCCTTTTCCTTTTCCTCCTCCTCCTCCTCCTCCTCCTCCTTTTCCTCCTCCTCCTCCTCCCTTCCCTCCCCCTCCACCGCCCTTCTCTGCTGCTGCCCCTCCTGCTTGCGAAGGCAGTTGGCGCGCCCGTCGTCGGTTGCGCGTGTCTTCCGCGAGCGACTTTTTACAGCCTCGAGTGGGCGCACCGTGGTCAAGCAGCGGGGCAGGGGAGAACACGACGAGAGCAGCAGCAGCAGCAGCAGCAGCAGCAGCAGCAGCAGCAGCAGCAGCAGCAGCAGCAGCAGCAGCAGCAGCAGCAGCAGCAGCAGCAGCAGCAGCTAGCAGTGCAAAAACAGCAGCAAGCCGGCGCGGCGTCTTCTGCGAGGGTTCCGTTCCGTGGCCTCGCACCTGTGTATATATAGATCGCTCGGGCCCGCGCAGCTGATGTCTCATGCGCGGTGGCGGGAGGAGCTGCAAAGGCCCACTGCCCCGTGGCCCCGACACGTCAGGAATGAGCGCGGGCTTCGTCACCACACGTGCATGCTCACTTTGTATATTTTGCAGGGGGGAGTGGGCATACCGACGCATACTCGGGAAGTTGCCCACGCGGCGGCTCTGGGTAATCGTAGCCGCCGCCGTCGCAGACGTGGCCGTCGCCGTGCCAGCGCCGACGCGTTGCTGCGCGAATGCTGCAGCTGGCGCAGTTACACGCTTACTTGTACCAGTTGATCTGGTCTGAAGGCGTGCTTCTTCTGCGCCAGGCAAGCGTGCGTGTGCCGTCCAAGGGCGGGGCAGTCCGACGGCACCCCGGGCAGAACCCCGGCCATCCTCTGCGGCCGAGTGCACGGCCGCCGAACCCGCAGGGGGGGGGGGGCGGCTGAGCTGGATGCACGGCTGCCTGGAGCCGGGGTTGCGGTGGGCACAGCGAACCAGGCACTGGCCTGCCGACGGTTGCCCCACGGCGCCCTCTCTGCCTCTCGATGCCAGGTCCCCCTGTCCTGCTTGCCCCCATGTGGCACGCGGCGGCGCCAGCACCACAGTGGCCGGGAAGCGTCGGCGCGCCGAGCCATGGGCTCGCCCGCGCGCCCCGCTGAGGAGGTGGCCGCACCCAGAATACCCCCTTGTGGAGGGCTGCTCGCTGCGCTGACGAGGCTCCGGCCTGCGCTGTCCACTGGCTCCGCCCGCTCCGCCCCCGCTCCGCTCTCTGCTCCCCCCCTCCCTCCCTCCCTCCCTCCTCCCGTTCGCCCCGTGTCCCGAGCGTTGCATGCTCCACCCGTGGCGTCCCATGATGCGCCATGTTTCAACTTTCAACTGTGCACTGGAGCAGTCGCCGGGTGCATCAGTGCTACAGCGAGGTCTAGCGCAATCACTACTGCGGAAACAGGGGTCGCCTCGCGCCCCGAGCGCTCGCTCCACGTGCCTTTGACAATGGTCCATTTTGTTTGAGGGCGCGAAAGGGAGTGCTGGCGCGACCCAAAGCGTCGCGCCAGGGCCTCAACCAAGGTTTGTCTTGCAGACCGGTTCTGCATCCGAATCTACAGTGGAGCTGAACCATAAGCGCTCGCGGCGCCACATGTGCACCGGAAAAAAGTAGCCTGGCGAGGGACCCAACCAGATGCAGTTTTGAGTATCGCCGTTGTGGGTACCGTCTTCGGTATCGTCTACGATGGGTTGCGAAATCCTATACTGGGCGGGGGTACACATGCGAACTTTGACACTGGGGCCTTCGGTTGAGTTCCCTATGGGGCCACGACGTGCTGTATTGGGTGGGGGAGACGCATGTGGACATCGCCAATGAGGCCTTCGGTGGAGCTCCCTATGGGGCCACGACATGCTGTGCTGGGTGGGGAGATGTTCGTGGACACCGCCACTGGGGCCTTCGGTGGAGCTCCCTATGGGGCCACGAAGTGCTTCACTGGGTGGGGAGACGCACGTGGACACCGCCAATGGGGCCTTCGGTGGAGCTCCCCATGGGGCCACGACGCGCCGTGCTGGGCGGGGTGGGGGAGACGCACGTGGACACCGCCACTAGGGCCTTAGATGAAGCTCCCCATGGGGCCACGAAACGAAACGCTGTGCTGGGTGGGGGAGACGCATGGGGACACCGCCGCCGGGCCTTAGGTGGAGCTCCCTATGGGGCCAGGTCGCGCCGTGCTGGGTGCGGGAGAGCCATGTGGACACCGCTATTGGGGCCTTAGGTGGAGGTCCCCATGGGGCCACGAAATGCTGTGCTGGGCGGGGGAGACGCATGTGAACACCGCCACTGGGGCCTTAGGTGGAGCTCCCCGGGTGGGAGAGACGCATGTGGACATCGCCACTGGGGCCTTCGGTGGAGCAACCTATGGGGCCACGAAACATTGTGCTGGGTGGGGAAACGTATGTGGACACCGCCACTGGGGCCTTAGATGGAGCTCCCCACGGGGCCACGAAACATTATGCTGGGTTGGGGAGACACGTGTGGACACCGCCACTGGGGCATTCAGTCGAGCTCCCTATGGGGCCACGAAGCGCTGTGCTGGGTGGGGGAGACGCATGTGGACATTGCCACTGGGGCCTTAGATGGAGCTCCCATGTGGCCACGAAGCGCGGTCTTAGGTGGGGAGACGTATGTGGACACCGCCAATGGGGCATGAGGTGGAGCTTCCTATGGGGCCCACGAGTCGCGGTGCTGGGCGGGGAGACGCGTGTGGATACCGCCACTGGGGCCTTACGTAGTTAGGTGGAGCTCCCTGTGGGGCCACGAAACGTTGTGCTGTTTGGGGGAAGCGCATGTGGACACCGCCACTGAGGCCTTAGGAGGAGCTACCTATGGGGCCACGAAGCGCCGTGCTGGGTGGGGAGACGCATGTGGACACCGCCACTGGGGCCTTAGGTGGAGCTCTCTTTGGGGCGACGGGGCGCCGTGCTGGGGGGGGGCGCATGTGGGCACCGCCATTGGGGCCTTAGGTGGCATTCCCCATGGGGCCACGAAATGCTGTGCTGGATGGGGGGAGACGCATGTGGACATCGCCACTGGGGCCTTAGGTAGAGCCTCCCGGGTGGGAGAGACGCATGTGGACACCGCCACTGGGCCCTTCGGTGGAGCAACCTATGGGGCCACGAAACATTGTGCTGGGTGGGGGAGACGCATGTGGACACCGCCACTTAGGTGGAGCTCCTTACGAGGCCACGAAACGTTGTGCTGGATGGGGGGGGCGCATGTGGACACCGCCAATGGGGCCTTAGGTGGCATTCCCCATGGGGCCACGACGCGCCGTGCTGGGTGGGGGAGACGCATGTGGACACCGCCACTGGGGCCTTAATCACGTTCGTCGTTCGTCGTCGTCGTCGTCGTCGTCGTCGTCGTCGTCGTCGTCGTCGTCGTCGTCGTCGTCGTCGTCGTCGTCGTCGTCGCCGTCGACATTCGTGGTCGTCGTCGTTCTTGCGTTCATTCGCTCGTCGTCGGGGTGGTCGTCGTCCGCGTCATCGTCGACGACGGATCCCTCTAGTTTCGTTCGTCGTCGCCGCCGTCGTCCCCCAGATCTCCCACCCGTGGCCCTGGGCCACGGGATCTCGCCTTTTTCTGGGCCTCCTCCTCCTCCTCCTCCTCCTCCTCCCTCCTCCTCCTCCTCCTCCTCCTCCTCCTCCTCCTCCCCGCCCCCCGCCCTCCACCCCCCCTCTCCCCAGACTTTTTAATTGTCTTACTCTGCTGTGTTTCCGAGCTCGGAGCCTTTTCTTTTCCTCGCCGTTCGTCGTCGTCCGCATCCCTGGCCATCTCGGACCTCCTTGACCTTGCCGGGCCCGAGAGGCCCAAAGAGATCCCGAGATAGTCCCGAGAGGCCCCAAGAGAGCCGCAAAGCGCCCGAGACAGCCGCAGGGGATCTGAGGGGAGTGGGCCAACCCGCTCCAGCGCTGACGCCCGCTCGCGCGCTCCGAAGACGGGGACCCACGACCACGCGGGCACTGGCTCTGGGGCGAGGCCCCCCGGGACCTGGCCGGAGGACGCGGCGTTGTCCACCCGCGTCGCCCCCAGGGGTGCGGGGGCGATCGCGCCCCGCGCCTCGCGGACGGACACCCTCGCAGACCCTGATCTCCGACGATAGGGCGAGGTTTTCGGACGTCCCGGCAGATCCCCGGACGCTTTCCATCCTCGGGGTGCTTCTCAGCGGCTGTGCCTCGTCGAGAGTGTGCCTGGGATGCCAGCATCGCCCCGAACGGCCGCCGGAGAGCCGAGCTATCAGCCAGAAGCCCAGGTCTCCGACGAGATGGTTTTTGTCGACCGACAGATGTTTGCCTTGAGATTTCGGCCGTCGGCGAGGCCGCGTTCGGGCCCTGCAGGTGCCATCAAGCAGGGACCTGGCACGAAGAACTCCCCCCCAGGGAGGCAGTCGGGGATTGTCGGGGCCGCGGATTGAAAGAAGCAAACCTGCGGAATGTAAGGGGTTACTCCAAATCCCTCATTGATCGTCCCCCAGGTCCGGTTTTTTAAGGCGGCTTTTTTTTGTAACTGGGGGGGTCCAGTTTATTAGGGCGTTTTCGTTGGATCGGAGCTTAGAGGGTCCGGTTTATGAAGGCGCTCCGTCGAAGAGGGGTGTCCGGAACGTTAGGTCACATTTGGAGGGGGGCTCAGTTTTTTTTTTGGGGGGGGGTCGATGAACAAGGGATTTGGCGTAGAGGGGTGCCGATCGCGAGGACAGCGGGCATCGCCGTGTGAAGATGACCGCGCGTCATGCCGTCGTCGATCGCGGGGCGCGGCGCAGGCCCAGATCTCTGGCGATCGGATGCTTCCAGCCGTCGGTGTCTGCTCGGTGTCGGCCCTCGTGGGCCGCTTTCGGGCCCCAGGGCCATCAGATTTGCCCTCTCCTCCTCCTCCTCCTCCTCCTCCTCCTCCTCCTCCTCCTCCTCCTCCTCCTCCTCCTCCTCCTCCTCCTCCTCCTCCCTCCTCCTGCTCCCCTCCCCCTCACCTCCCCCTCCCCCTCCCCCTCCTCCTCCTCCTCCTCCGTAGCCATTTTGGCTCAAGCTTGCCTCAAGCCCCCATGGTGCGCCATTTTCCCGTGCGGCATGTGGCGTCTGGAGCTGGCTGTTTGAGGAGGTGGTTCTACGGGAGGACGTGGGTGATGCACGTCCATCGCGCTCTGCGGCAGAGCGGCAAGCGAGGCGCGACTGGGCCAAGGCTCCTGCAGACCGCGCCATCAGGCGGCTTGCCGACGAGTTGACCGCCGTGCGCGGCAAGCACGAGGAGCTGCTCAGTTGCCTCGGCCTCCTTTTCGGCAACCAGCAGATCTGGGATTGGATCCAGGCCGTTCTGCCTGCGCTGGGAGCGCTTCTTGCGGGCAAGCTGCCCAGCGGAGTTGACCGACTCCGCCGAAACGTAGCTCTTCACGCTCACCGTTGTTACCGTTCCTTCGCGACGGCGTCCAAGGGGCAGCTCCAGCATACCCAGAAGGGCCTTCGGCTGGAATCGAGGCAGGACATCGGCGAGATGGACGTGGAGACGCAGCTGCGCGAGATGCAGGGCCACGGCGAGCAGTTCCTGCAGGGCGGCGGCTTCGTCCAGGAGGGCGCGGTCGATAACCAGAAGGCAAGCGACTCCGTCGATGGCGAGATGGATGACCAGGACGGCCTGGGGGACGACAGCGCCGCTCACGCGGCCGAGCTGCGACGCCTCCTCCTGGACGCCCGTGCGCGGGTTGACACGGCGGCATTGGCGGTCGTCTTCGCAGGCGCCGATGCAGGCCAGGCCCAGCTCGAGCTCGAGGCGGCGGCCGACCGCATGGTGGAGATCGAGGGCCTCCTGGCCAACGCGGAGCCCGTGGAGCCGAGGGCGGACGCATGCCGCAGCCGCCCGCCTCCAGGCCCATGGGCGACAGGCTTCGTGCACGGAGAGTTCGAGGAGAGCTCCAACGCCGCACCCTTCGTCTTGGGGGGTCCCGACGGCGACGTGCGCTCAGCTGCGACGGCCGAGCCAGCAACGGCAGCGGGCCAGTGCATCGCGGACCTGACCGCGCGCTTCGCCGCGTTCGGGGCGGAGCTACGCGGATCCGGAGGCGAGGCGCTGGATGGCCGTTGAAGGAGGCCGAGGGCGGCGCGGCGCACGCCGTGTACGAGATCGGCGTGGGCAGAGCCTGGGGTTAAACCCAGGCTCGGCCTACGCTCAGGACGGTGAGGCCTCGGCAGGGGTCCCTGGGGCTCCTGGAGGTCTCGCGGGCCTCGTGGGGCCTCCGTGGGAATTCGGATGCACGACCCTCCTGGGTCGAGTCTTGCCTCCTCCTCCTCCTCCTGCTCCTCCTCCTCCTGCTCCTCCTCCTCCTGCTCCTCCTCCTCCTGCTCCTCCTCTTTCTCCTCCCTCCTGCTGCTGCTCATCCGCCTCCTCATCCCCCTCCTCCATTATTCATGGCTTCTTCCGCCTCCGGGAGGTGGCCGAGGGCGCCCCCGAGGGGGCCGCCGGGGGGCTGTGGGCCTGGGGGCCGAAGAACAACCCACCAGCCATCTGGTCACTACCCGCAAAGCACACCAGCCCAACCCGAAATCCCCAAATTTGCCCTGTCCTCCTCCTCCTCCTCCTCCTCCTCCTCCTCCTCTCCTCCTCCTGCTCCTGCTCCTGCTCCCCCTCCTCCCCCTCCTCTCCTCCTCTCCTCCTCCTCCTCCTCCTCCTCCTCCTCTCCTCCTCCTCCTCCTCCTCCTCCTCCTCCTCCTCCTCCTCCTCCTCCTCGAGAGAGAGAGAGAGAGAGATGGGGGGGCATCCGTACGCCAGTGCGCCGTGCGCCCCCCGAGCCGAAATGTGCCACCGCCGGTTGGGTTGGGGTGGCCTGGCACGTTGTCATCCAGGGGTGTGCTGTGGCCAGGGATTTCGGGGCGAATCCAGCCGTGGCGACGAGGGGGCGGAGGAGAAGGAGGAGGAGGAGGAGGACGAGGAGGAGGAGGGAGAGGAGGAGGAGGAGGAGGAGGAGGAGGAGGAGGAGGAGGAGGAGGAAGAGGAGGAGGAGGAGGAGGGCGAGGAGGAGGAGGAGGAGGAGGAGGAGGAGGAGGAGGAGGAGGAGGAGGAGGAAAAGGAGGAGGAGGAGGGGTGGGGAGGAGGAAGAGGAGCCCAGAAAGGGCCAGAAACGCCCCCAGACCCGCGATCCTCAGCCTGGAGGTCCCGCCCCTGGCCCCCCTCGAAGGCGGCGCCGCTGGAGCCTGTGGGGTCCGTCGAAGGGCCCCCCGCGCAGCGGCCCCCCGCCGGGGCGCCGCGCGGCCCGCTGCGGCCGCTGCTGGCGCTGCTGGCGCTGGCGGCGCTGGTGGCGCTGGCCGCGATGGTCCCCGCGGTGCGCACGCGGCGAGGCCGCGAGGGTTTCATCCTCAGCTGCGCTGTTGCTGTTGCTGTTGTTGTTGTTGCTGCTGTTGTTGTTGTTGTTGTTGTTGTTGTTATTGTTGTTGGTGGTGGTGGTGGTGTGGTTATTGTTGTTGGTGGTGTTGTTGCTGTTGTTGATGGTGCTGGTGTTGGTGTTGGTGTTGGTGTTGGTGTTGTTGGTGTTGGTGTTGCGACTGCTGCTGTTGTTGTTGCTGGTGTTGGTGTTGTTGTTGGTGGTGGTGTTGCTGTTGTTGTTCTTGTTGTTGTTGATGATGATGTCGTTGTTGATGATGTTGTTGCTGTTGTTGTTGATGTTGCTGCTGTTGTTATTGTTGTTGTTGTTGTTGTTGGTGTTGATGTTGGTGTGGTTATGCTTGTTGTTGTGTTTGGTTTTGTTGTTGGTGTTGAATATCTATTACTAAACAATTATCATTGTTGGACCCCTTGAAGGCACCCTGGCGCTCTCGCCGAGGCGTTGGATCCATTTTCGTTCAAAACGAGGCTCACGCTCGAGCGGTTTGGGGGACCGCCAAAACCCGCCCCCCAACAACATCAACGCTACCGGTCGAGACTTCCTCCTTTTTTACTCAGGGCTGGTGTTCTTGCTCGCCGCCGAAAGCCGCCGTCCTAACAAAATCAGCGCTCCCGCTCGAGACCTCCTCCCGTTTTACCTTGGACTGGCGCGCTAGTCTTTCTCTCATTGGCGCCGCCCCCAGCAAAAACAACGCTCCCGCTCGAGACCTCCTTCCTTTTTTACTCAAGGCGGTGGTCCTTCTCGCCGCCGGAAACCGCCGCCCCGACAAAACCAGCGCTCCCGCCCGAGACTTCCTCCCGTTTTACGCTGGACTGGCGCCCTGTTTTCTTTTGAAGTGGCGCCGCTCCCAGCAAGAACAACGCTCCCGCTCGAGATGTCCTTTCTTTTTCCTGAAGACGGTGCTGTTCCTCGCCGCCGCGACCCCCGTCCCGACAAAACCAGCGCTCCCGCTCGATGCTTCCTCCTTTTCTACTCAAGGCGGTGTTTCTCCTCGCCGCCGCAAACCGCCGCCCCGACAAAACCAGCGCTCCCGCCCGAGACATCCTTCCGTTTTACGCTTGACTTGCGCCCAACTCTCTTTTGAATTGGCGCCGCTCCCAGCAAGAACAACGCTCCCGCTCGAGATGTCCTTTCTTTTTCCTGAAGACGGTGCTGTTCCTCGCCGCCGACAGCCCCCGTCCCGGCAAAACCACGGCTCCCGCTCGATGTTTCCTCCTTTTCTACTCAAGGCGGTGTTCCTCCTCGCCGCCGGAAGCCGCCGTCCCGACAAAACCAGCGTTCACGCTCGTGACTTCGTTTTGTTTTACACTGGACTAGCGCCCTACTCTCTTTAGCATAGGCGCCGCTCCCAGCAACAACAGCAGCCCTGCTCGAGACTTCCTCCCTTTCTATTCAGGGCCAGGTCCTTGCCTCACCGCCGACAGTCCCTATCCCCACCAAGGCAATCCTGTCGTTCGATACTTCCCTGTGCTTTCCGCTTCGCTGGGGTTCCACCGGCGGTCTCGCATCGGCGCAGCAAGGCGCGGGCATGTTTTTTTTCGAGGCGGGATATGTTGAAATTCCTCGGAGGAGGTGTCTGCAAGACTTCATTGGGCGGGAGATCTGGGAATGGGAATAACGGGCCGCGCTATAGAACGAGAGTCCCCCATGATGTGGATGGTTATCATGATGGTCGCATGCTTCGTGTGAAAGCATCGCGCATGAGAGTAAAATGATTGTTGTTGTTGCTGCTGTTGTTATTGGTGTTGTTGTTGTTGTCGTCGTTGTTGTTGCTGCTGTTGTTGTTGAATTCTCAACTCTGAAGAATGATTATCGTTGATCCCCCCACCTGGTGCACATTCTATATTTTTAATTGAAGTGCCCCTCCCGGGGCTCGCACCTGGTTTTTTATCAGGAAAAGTATTGAGGCTCAAACTGTGTCGTTGGACCCCTAGTTACAACAAGAACGGCTCCCGCCTGAGACTTCCTTGCAATTTAACCAGGACCCCCGCTCCCGCCCGAGACTTTTGTGCATGCTATGCAGGAATCGCGCTCTCGCTTGGGACTTCCTTACACTTTGTTCAGGAATCGCTTTCTCGGCGCTCTGGAGTCGCGCTCTCGCTGGAGACTTGCTTGCAGTTTACTCAAGAAAAGCGCACTTGCGTTGGAATCCCCCGCAACTTACACAAGCGCCGCGCACCCGACACTCAGGCACCCAGGAATCGCGCTCACGCTTAGGACTCCCTCACCTATCAATTCTTTAGAAATCGGGATCTCACTGCCCTTCGTGGCCCCCTCGCTGACCTTCGTGAACCCATTGCAGCTCTTCGTGGCCCCCTCGCTGCCCCTCGTGGCCCCGCTGTCGCCCTTCGTGGCCCCCCCTCGCTGCCCCTCGTGGCGCAGTTGCAGCCCTTTGTGGCCCCCTCGCTTTGTTTCGTGGCCCCGTTGCAGCATTTCGTGGCCCCCCTCGCTTTGTTTCGTGGCCCCGTTGCAGCCCTTCGTGGCCCCCTCTCTGCCCTTTGTGTCCCCGTTACAGCCCTTCGTGGCCCCCTCGCTGCCCTTCGTGGCCCCGTTGTACCCCTTCGTGGCCCCCCCCGCTGCCCTCCGTGGCCCCCCCTTGCTGCCCTTCGTGGCCCCGTTGCTGCCCTCAGTGGCCTCGTCCTTGCCCTCCGCGGCCCAATATACGCATGCCCTTCGTGGCCCCCGCTCGTTCGAGCCCGCCGTGGCCCCATGTGCATGCCCTTCGTGGCCCCGCTGTCGCACTTTGTCAGTGGCCCCGTCGTTGCCTTTTGTGGCCCCGCATTATCTGCCCTTCGTGGCCCCCGCTCGTTCGTACTGTCCGTGGCCCCATACGCATTCCCTTCGTGTCCCCGCTGTCGCCTTTCGTGGCCTACTTCGTGCCCTTCGTGGCCCTGCTGTCGTTCTCTCTCTCTCTCTCTCTCGCTTTCGCTCGTCGTCGTTGTCGTCGCCGTCGTCGTCGTCGACGTCGTCGTCGTCGTGGTCGGTCTCCTGCCTGTCCCTTTTGGGGTCGGGCTGCCGCCGATCAGCGCTGCCGCTGCCCAAGCCGACGGTCCGCGGCCGCCCCGCCGCTTGCCGGGGCCCGGCCTGCAGGGAAGAACGGTAGACCCCCCAAAAAGGGTACGATCGAAGACCAAGAGGGCGGGTATCGAGGGTTTGGGAAATGCGCGTTAACGGACACTCGAGCAGATAAGAACGAACAGACTTAAAATGATTGTTGTTGTTGCTGTTGTTCGTGGTGGTGCTGTTGTTGTTGCTGTTGTTGATGTTGCTGTTGCTGTTGTTGGTGGTGTTGTTGCTGCTGTTGTTGTTGCTGCTGCTGTCGATGTTGTTGCTGTTGATGTTGGTGGTAGTGGTGGTGCTGGTGTTGTTGTTGGTGGTGGTGGTGTTGCTGCTGTTGTTGCCGTTGCTGTTGCTGTTGCTGTGGCTGTTGGTGTTGTTGCTGCTGCCGCTGCTGTTGCTGTGTCTGGTGTTGCTGCTGCTGTTGTTATGTCTGCTGCTGTTATTGGTGATGATGATGTTGGTGGTGATGATGTTGATGTTATTGCTGGTGTTGTTGATGTTGCTGCTGCTGTTGATGTTGTAGTTGTTGCTGTTGAACGTTAATTACAAAACAATTATCATTGTTGGACCCCCCCAGGCGCTTTGGTGCTCTCGCCTCGGCGCCGGCTACATTTTCATCGAAAATGAAGCTCACGTTCGAGCGGCTTGGGGGGAACACCAAAAGCGGCCGCCCAACAACACCAACGCTCCCGCTCGAGACTTCCTCCTTTTTTACTCAGGGCTGGTGCTCCTGCTCGCCGCTGAAAGCCGCCGTTCCAATGAAACCAGCGCTACCGCTCGAGACTTCCTCTTGTTTTACCTCAGACTGGCGTGCTAGTCTTTCTCTCATCGGCGCCGCCCCCAGCAAAAACAACGCTCCCTCTCGAGGCCTGTTCCCTTTTTTACTCAAGGCGGTGGTCCTGGCCGCCGAAAACCGCCGCCCCGACAAAACCAGCGCTCCCGCCCGAGACTTCCTCCCGTTTTACGCTGGACTGGCGCCCTGTTTTCTTTTGAATTGGCGCCGCTCCCAGCAAGAACAACGCTCCCGCTCGAGGCTTCCTCACTTTTTCCTCAGGACGGTGCTGTTCCTCGCCGCCGACAGCCCCCGTCCCGACAAAACCACGGCTTCCACTCGAGACTTCCTCCCTTTTTACTCAAGGCGGTGTTCCTCCTCGCCGCCAACAACCGCCGTCCCAACAAAACCAGCGTTCCCACTCAAGACATCATTTTGTTTTACGCTGGACTAGCACCCTACTCTTCAACATCGGCGCCACTCCCAGCAACAACAGCGGCCCTGCTCGAGACTTCCTCTCTTTCTATTCAGGGCCAGGTCCTTGCCTCGCCGCCGGCAGCCCCCATCCCCACCAAGGCAATCCTGTCGCTCGATACTGCCGTGTGCTTTACCCTTGGCTGAGGCTCCACTGGCGGTCTCGCATCGGCGCAGCAAGGCGCGGGCATGCGTTTTCGAGGTGGGTTCTGAATTTCCTCGGAGGAGGTGTTTGCAAGACCTCATTGGGCGGGAGATCCGGGAATGGGAAATAATGGGAATAACTGACCCCGCCATAGAACAATAGTTCCCCATGATGGGGATGGCTATCATGATAATCGCATGCTTCGTGTGGAAGCATCACGCATGAGGTAAACTGTTTGTTGTTGTTGCTGTTGCTGTTGCTGTTGTTGTTTTTGTTGTTGCTGTTGTTGTTGCTGTTGTTGTTGTTGTTGGTGTTGTTGTTGTTGGTGGTGTTGGTGTTGGTGTTGGTGTTGTTGTTGTTGCTGTTGTTGTTGTTGATGTTGTTGTTGTTGTTGTTGTTGTTGTTGTGATTGTTGTTGTTGTTGTTGTTGTGCTGTTCCTCCTCCTCCTCCTCCTCCTCCCTCTTCAGCTCCTCCTCCTCCTCCTCCTCCTCCTGCTTCTCCTCCTCCTCCCCCCTCTTCTGCTCCTCCTCCTCCTCCTCCTCCTCCTCCTCCTCCTCCTCTTCCTCAGGATTCAGGCCTACGGACTGTTCTCTGGTGGCGCGCTGGCGGGAGGGGAAACCAAAACCAGGAGGCAAGAGCGAGAAAAGCGAGGACCAGGATGACGAATACCGGATGACCTGGGAGGAGGAGGATGATGATGAGGAGGAGGAGGAGGAGGGAGGAGGGAGGAGGAGGAAGAGGAGGAGGAGGAGGAGGAGGAGGAGGAGGAGGAGGGAGGAGGAGGAGGAGGGAGGAGGAGAAAGAGGAGGAGGGAGGAGGAGGGTGGAAGGAGGAGGAGGATTTTGACGTCAACCTCCTGCCAAACCGCACTCTCTGGGGGGACGGCGCCTCCACCCAGAGGAAAGGGGCAGGGCTGGGTGGCGCCTCCTACCACTCACGCCACCAGCCTGCCCCGCCGCTGACGTCACGGCAGCTGCGGGGTCCACCCTGTTTTGGTCCCCCTCGGGCGGGCTGTTTGGGGGGCCTGTTTCGACCTCCGGGGGAGGGGGGGTGGCTTGCTTTCGGCTCTTTATTGTTTCATATGTTAAGTTATGTGGGAAACGGCCAAAGATCAGCTCGAGAGTGGGGGGAGAGGCCATTTTCGGACCACGCGCGGTTCGAGCGGGGGGCCGGTCTTGAAACACTTCAGAAGCATGTCGCACAGCAGCAGACGAGCATTCCAACGCGCCCATTCCGTGCAGGCGCGGTGGCGGAAACATGTGAAGTCGGGGCGAACACGGGGCAACAAGAGGATAACAACAGCACAACCATGGGACAACCACGGGACAACCACAGGACAACCACAGCACAAGTACGAGACAGCCGCGGGGCAACCGCGGGACAGCCGCGGAGCAACCACGGGGTAACCGCGACGACTACAGGACAACCAGGAAACAATCACGGGACAACCACAGAGCAACAAGGGGACAGCTACTGGACAGTCACAGGACAACCACGGGACAACCGCGGGACAACGACAGGAGAACCATGCGACAAGCACGGGACACCCCGTGGGCACCGATCTGATTATCGAGTGGCTCATCTTTGAGATCGCCGACATGTCCATCAGTTTCTCGGTCGATCTCACTTTCGGCCAGTCTCAGCATGTATATGTTGATCTTACGATCAGGCGATACATCGGTCTTACTAGTTGCCGATCTCTTACCGTTTGACAACTGCGTATCGGTTGATCTCACTGCCATACATATGTTTATATACATGTATTTTTACTCATACAGCCAGACAGACAGACAGACAGGCAGACAAACAGACAGACAGACAGACGTGCATACATTCATACATCCGTACATACATACATACATACATACATACATACATATACACTATGTTTCGGTATCATTGATGATCTACTTACCTCAGGACAGGGCAACCGCAGGCAACCACGGGACAACCACGGACAATCACGGCACAACCACCAGGCAAACGCGGGACAACCACGGAAGAATAGCGGGGCAGCCGCGGGACAGCCATGGGACAACCACGGGACAACCACGGAACAGCTACAAGACAGCCACATCACAATCACCGGACAACCACAGGACAACCGCGGGACAACCCTTGGCACTCCCGGGAGCCGGGTCGGGAGAGGCAACGTGTCTCTGTCCGGGCCCAGCGGGAGCAGGACCTTGGAGCTCGCGGAACTCGCGCACGCGTCGCCTCGCCTCGCACGCAGATCACGTCTGGAACGCGCCGAAACCGAAACTGTTTTCCCGTTGGGGGATTCCGTTTTACGTGGTATATTGCTAAGGCCTTCCGGCTGGTGCCGCCGATCCTGGTCGACGACCCCCACGATGGAAGAGGCATTCGGCAAGGTCTGGATCAGACGCTCCCACCACGCGTGCCCAAGAGGCCAGGCGAGGCCCACAAGAGGTGCCCAAAATTCCGTTTCATGTTGTGTTCGTCGATCCGGGGCCCGAGGGCGCCCCTGCTCCCCCCCCCCCCCCCGAGAGGCGCCGGGCAGAGGCGGCGGCGGGACGCGGCGGGCACCGTGGTCCTCGACGGAGGCCGCGGGCACCGCCGTCCAGTGGTGGTCGTCATCGTGGTTCTACCCCCTTCGCCTCCTTCCTCGACATCCCTCCTCCTCTTCCTCCTCGTCCTTCTCCTCCTCCTCCCCCCGAGCTGTTGCACAATCTGGCGCGCCGCATCGTCCTCCGCCCCTTCGCCGAGTCGCCCATAACTGTTGAAGCCATTCCACAGCGCGATTTTGTTTATGATGGGGTAATGGTTTCACGACCCGTTACATACCCAGTGGAGTCCCCATAGCTGGCTGGGTTTCGAGCCTGCTGGGGGGGGAGCTCGATTCTTTTGACAACGCCAGGGCTACAGCAGCTCTCGTGCGCCCAGCGGTCGTCCAATCTGCTCTGCCGAGGCTCTGACCACATGCTGCTCCGCCGCCGCCGCCTCCTCCTCATCCTTCTCCTTTTCTGGGCGCACTGTGTAATTAGGTGGTTTTTAGCGAATTCGTCATTTTCACTCCCTTCCTTCCTCTTCGGGAGGACAGGTTTATTCCCTACCTGGGCTCTGCCTAGAAGGGTTCTTACTCGCTTGGCTTAAAGGGGCCGGGCAGTGCAAACCGCCCCGGGCGGTTCCCCCAGTCCCTTGGGAGCCAAGCGACAGCAACAGCAAAGGTAAAAGCAAACGCGCGGTTCCCCCAGTTGCGCTCCCTGGGTGCCAAGCAAAAGCAAAAGTGAAGGCAAAAGCGAAGGCAAAACACAAACATAGCATGGCATAGCATAGCATAGCACAGCATAGTGCAGCATAGCATAGCGCAGCATAGCATAGCGCAGCACAGCATCCACGATTGTTGCTGCTATATATATATATATAGAGAGAGAGAGAGAGAGAGATACATATATGCGTGTGTGCGCACGTATGTTCCATGCACGTTGTCCGTCTATGGGCCACCTTGAGCCCTTAGTGGGGCAGCTTGAGCCCTTAGGATTCACGAAGGTTTCGCACATAGCACCGGCCAGGCGTTTCTGCTACAAGATCTGCGAGTTGCGGAAGGGGAACCCGTCACGGCGATCTGTGTACTACTGGTTATTCGACACAGCCCCTGCGCGCCAAGAGTGGCTCGGGCGACTCCACGACAGCGGGGAGGTTGTGGTCACACCACTCTGGTGAAACCGCACATTCCAGCGCCGATGATGCCCGCCGAAGCAATGCTGAACAGCTTGTTGCACCGATCTGGGAGTTGCTGCTGCTGTACAGTTTCGTAGGAACGTTCGGTGTAGCAAGTGTTGCACAACCTGGCTCAATGCCAAGTAGTGCGGCGCAGGCCGGATCCGGAGCATTCTCATGCACGCCCGGTGAACGAATGCAAAAACATGCGTGTGCGTGTGTGCGCGTCTGTGCGCAGGCAAAGCACACGCAAAACAAAGCAACAACAAAAACAAAACCAAACACAAAAACAAAAACAAACCAACATCAAAAGCAAATGCAAAGGCAAAGGCAAAAGCAAAGGCAAGAGCAAAAGCAAAGGCAATGCAAAGCAAAAAACAAAACCAATGCGAACGTGTAGATGTAGATGTAGGTGCAGGTGTAGATGTGGCTGTAGGTGTAGTTGTAAATGCAGATGTAAATGTAGATGTAGATGTAGGTGTAGATGTAGGTGTAGATGTGACTGTCGCTGTTGATGTAGATGTAGATGTAGACGCAGGTGTAGATGTCGATGTTGCTGTCGGTGTAGGTGTAGATGTAGGTCTAGATGTAGATGTAGGTGTCGATGTAGATGTAGGTGTAGATATAGATGTAGGTGCAAGAAACTCCCCAGTGCCCCGCCCTCATCTCCGTGCCTGCTTGCTCTTGCTGCTGTTTCGGCGACGTGCTGCCTGCTCCTGCTGCTGCTTCACTTGCGGCGTGGCGTCGGCGGTTCTGACGCTACGCTACTACTACTACTACTACTACTACTACTACTACTACTACTACTACTACTACTACTACTACTACTACTACTACTACTACTACTACTACTACTACTACTACTACTACTACTACTACTACTACTACTACTACTACTACGACTACTACTACTACTACTACTACTACTACTACTACCACCACCACCGCTACTGCTACAACTACGACGATGAGGAGAAGGAGGAGTACGGCGTTTACCGCTCCTACTAATGCTGTTTTCCTAGAAGGTCCAACTCCTAGGTAGGGTCGCACTGGGATAGTCTCTGCTCCTTATCAATACACCCCCCTCCCCCGCACGACCGGCCCCCGACCCGAAGCCATGTCGCCCTCCATCCACGCCAGTGACAAAAACGATACAGAATACAATCTGCGGCTGGATCGTGGACCATGTGCGGGCTCGGAAATCATTCTGCAGTGCTTCGTTTTTGGAAGGGACGGCGGGGGTGTCGTGATGTTGCCCTGCGGTCGCAGGCCCACCGACCTTGACAAAACGCAAGGTCAGAGAGATAGCCGGTGCAGATGCCATACGCCATGATGTCCTCCTCCTCCTTCGCACGCATTGGTTTTGACAGGGATGGTGGTGGCGGGTCGACGTGCTTTCTGTTGTGTGCGGTCACGCGCACTGGCACGCCTGGCACACCTCTGTGCGCGTCGCGCACCTGGCGCAGCTGGAGCACGCGGCACCCTCGGCGAGCGAGGAGCACGCGGTGCATCTAGGGCACCAGGCGCGGCAGGCGCGGCTGGCACACTTGGGTCCCTAGGGACCTTGGCGCCCCTGGTGCGCTTGGCAAGCGTGGCGCACCTCGCCAGTGTCGCGCACATGGCGTCTGTATTTGTGCCCACTCCTCTTCCGCCTCCTCCTCCTCCTCCTCCTCCTCCTCCTCTTCCTCCTCCTCCTCCTCTTCCTCCTCCACCTCATCATCATTATGATCACCAGCACCACCATCACCACAATCACCATCATCATCACCACCATTATCATCAGCACCGTCATCATCCCCACCATCAGCATCAGCATCATCATCACCAGCACCACCACCACCATCAGCATCAGCATCGTCATCAACACAATCATCATTATCATCAGCAACAACAGCATTAACACTGTCAGTACTGTCATCCTTGTCCTCGTGTTCATCATCTTCGTGCTCACCATCCTCAGAATCGTCATCATCATTACCATCAGCATCAGCAGCCGTAGCAGCAGCATAAGCATCGCCATCATCGCCACCAGCATCATCATCATCAGTATCACTACCATATCCGTCAACAGCATCATCAGCATCTTCATCATCCCCACCACCACCATCATCATCACTCACAGCAACAGTATCAGCATTATTGTTTATCATTGTCAGTATCGGTAGCATCAGCATAAGCATCCTCATCATCAGCAGCAGCATCACCAGCATCATCGTCATCATCACCAGCATCATCAACGGCAGCAACAGATTTATCATCATCAACATCACCACCACCACCATCGTCATCATAATCATCAATTCCTCCTCATCCGCCCTCGTTCCTCCTCCTCTTCCGCCTCCTCCTCATCCTTCTCCCATTTTCCTCCTCTCTCCTCCCACCCCTCCTCTCTCCTCCTCATCCGTTCTCCTAATTCCTCTGTTCCTGCTCCGCGCGGAGATGGAGAAGGACGGGGAGGAGGAGAAGCAAAAAGAAGAGGAGTAGGAGGAGGAGGCGAAGGAGGAGGAGGTCGAGGGCGAGGAAGAGAACGAGGAAGAGGAAGAGGAGGAGCAGGAGGAGTAGCAGGAGGAGGAGGAGGAGGCGTCGGAGTCTGCGTCAGCGTCCACGGGGTCGTCGCCCTCCTCCCTGGTCGTCCCTGCTGCTCCCTCTTTACAATTACACAATATGAAAATACTCTCCCACTTCCCCTGATGGCGTCCCGAAGATGGCCGACCCCCCCCGCGTATTGTTTTTTACACACAGGATTCCCGGGAAACGGGTTTTCGCCTGCGTTTTTTTTCAAAATGCTGCTCTCGCTGAGGCGCCGGCCTCATCTCTGCTCCCGAATCCTTCCGAATCGTGCTCCCGCTGCAGCGTGGGCCTCATTTTCGGATCGGTGTTTGGCCTCCGTCGTTCAGGATGGCGTTCTCGCCCCAGCGCGGGCCTCTTTCTCGCGCGCCCATCCGCCCGCCACCACCGCGCCGCACCAACACCACCACCACCACCACCACCACCATCACAACCACCACCAGCACCACCACCACCACAACCACCAGCACCACCACCACCACCACCACAACCACCACCACCACCACCACCACCACCACCACACCACAACCACGCACACACGCACGCACGCACGCACGCGCACCACCACCCACTACGCACGCGCGCGCGGAGCCACAGGTCCGCTACGACACGCGTCCGCGGATAGAGAAAATCAGCGCCATGGTAAGGGATGGGAGGGAGGGGTAGGACGTCAGATATGACGCGAGCGCACCTAGCTTCCCTTCCCCCCCCTCGGCTCCTCCCTTCGGACCTACCACTCGGAAGGCAACCCAGTCCACATCTTCCTCCGCTCCTCCTCCGTCCTCCTCCCTTCTTCTTGGGCAAACTGCTGGGCCTCTGGGACCCACGGGCTGAAGCAGGGCCCGTGCGAACCAGCCTTTTGGTCACAAAGAGTTCGCACTTCAGCATTCGGAGGGAAACATCGTCATCATCGTCATCGTCATCGCCCTCCGCCTCCTCCCCGCGGGGCCCAGAGGGCGGTGCCTCGGCGGCGGCGGCGGCCCGGGAAGAACGCGGGTCCGAGGCCCCTCCGTCCGTCGGGGCGACCAAGCTTCCGACCACTTGGCAACAGCACAAGACGGCCTTTGGGGCCTCCTCATAGCGTACAGTCAGCCCGCATGGTAAGGATGGGCAACCTTCTCAAAGGTACCCTTGCATCCTTGCCCCTTCGGCCCACCCTCAGCGACTTTCATGGGCCAACCTCGTTCGAAAAGCGTCAACTTGGCTCTCCAAGTCCTTTGCATCCTTACCGCGCATCCTTACGATACGGGCTGATTGTGAAACATTAGACCTCTGACAGGTCTCTGACCTCCCAGCAGCGTGAGACATCAGAGGCTCCCAGATCTCCGACGACCATCGAGGTTTCCGGACCTCCGGCGCTTCGGCTTCCAGGAGGCGTTTTTCTGAGCCCGGGGCCGTCGATTAGCGACGCAGGATGAGAAGCCGTCCCTGAACCCTGGGGAGGGTTTCGAGATCTCTAGGGCCCGCGAACTGAGAACATCAATCCGCCAGAGGTCTGGGACTATCCAGGTTCATGGATCGAGGCTGGCTTTTGGACGTGATTGGTCCCTTCTGTTTTCCCTTGCAAGGGCTCCAGCCCAGAGTGTTCTTCTAAGTAGTCGTGTAATTACATCCCCGGTGCCACGTTCGAGGTGGTTCAACTGAGTTTTGACCCACACACCCACAGACAGCCACGTGCACACCGATACATACACAGATATAAATAGAGAGAGACATATTACGCATCTATGTAGATGTATGTAAACAAATGTGTGTGTGCACATACATACATACAGGCACACATATACGCACATGCGTACATACATACAGAAATTCAGTCATATCTACATACATGCATACACCCATGCAATCACAGGTACGTACATACATACATGTATGCATTAACATGCATTCACATATGCACACATGTATGCATAAATGCAGGCATACACATATGTATGTGCAGTCGCGCATCTGTTCTTAGTGACCTATACCTGCACATAGACTTCTACGCATACAAATGCGTACACCTGTACATGTAGATGTATAAATGCGCATGTATACATGCATATGTGCGAATCTACATTTAAACGTATACATGAACACGTACATGCATACATACATACATACGCGCATATTTTTACATCCACATAAGCATATGCACTATCAAATACACTTACAAGCTCCTATAAGTATACACGTAGATGCGTAAAGATATACAAGTAAACGTAAGCATGCGCATACTCAAACATATATACAGACACAAACACATACATGGGCGTATACACGTGTATGTATGCATGTAAACATACATGCATGCATGCAGGCATGCACGCATGCATACATACACACATGCAGATATACACTAAAACATTGCGCGGCCATGGTTGAAAACGTGAACCCCGTGCGTGCCCACTGAAGTGCAAGTGCGGCACAAGAGCAGAAGCGGCTCCCGCGCGCGCCCCCAGCAGCTCGCCCAGGCGCGGAGGCCCGGGGCTCGGCGAGCCCGGACGCCCGACGGCGTGACCGTGGCCGATCCGCGAGCCCCAGACTTTCGGGTTGACCCAAAATGGGGGTCCAGCGACAAGGGGGTGGTGCAGTAGATGTGGTGCAATAGGTTTGTGTCAAGGAGTGGCGAAGCGTCCTGGCTCGCCTGTAGGCCTGCCAAAGAATGTTCTAAGAACATTCTGTGGTCTGCACGACATGTTCTTAGAACATGTCTGGCTGAGTCTGTCTTGTTTTAACACATCGGGTTTATGTTCTAAGAACATGGCTTCTGTTATTAGAACATGTTTGGGTTCTAAGAAAATTTCGTGGTAGGCCTTTTAGGAATGCTGGGACGGTCGGTCCCTGCTCAATTGTGGGGTTGCTATACATTTGGGGCGTGCAGTACATTCCGGGGCGCAAATGTCTTGCTGGATCTTCGCGTGCAAGGCATTATTTGCACTACGATGCGATACAATTCTCCGGCGCAATACGTTTGCAATCCACTTGCCCCAAATCTATTGTACCACCCCCTTCAAGCTGGACCCCCTTTTGGGTCACCCAAAGAGTTCCCGACCCCCTTCCCGAGGCACAGCTTGTCGTCCTGGGTCGGTCTCCGAGCCTTGGAGGCCCAAATGGGCGAGAAAACGCAAGGGCCCAGTAGACGCAGTCCGCTGGAGGTCTGGGGTCGTTCCTTGCCTGGGCATCTTCATGGTGCCTTGGGCCTTCAGTGAGGAGGGCGCATGTTCTTGACCCACGCTCTCGTGGGCACGCTTCATCCAGTCGGCAGAAGAAGGATGGCCTCCCGGTCAACGACGGCGACGACGACGACAACGACCCAGACATCGGGTGCACTGATTGATTCAATCACCTGTGGCGCGCACGGCGACGCTGACGACGACGACGACGACGACGACAACGACAACGATGGCCAGACGGAATGATTGCTGTTCGATCCAGGTGTTTTTCCCCGATTGGCTAGGGCGCCAGAGACGGGGAACGCCGATGTCCACGTTTAGCTATGAAGAAGAAGAGGGTGAATGTTAACAACTCTATCTCGAAGTAGGCCCACCAGAACTTGTCTCAGCACTCTTAAGGGTGGAGACGCTCACTAGGATCCAGCGGCAATATTGCAAGAGTCAATTCACAAGACGCCCTCTTCTTGAAGAGATGCAGCGTTCTTGAAGAGATGCAACTTGAGCCAATGGGACCCATGCACTCTTAGCCGTCACTTCGGGGGCAGATGTCAAATAATCGGAGGCAACTCGAAGTTACAAGCAAGAATGCGACTTTGGTGGATTATGAAGCGCGCCGGGCCCCTCTGTTTGTCCGTCATGCCGAGGCCTCCGAACGTGTGGGCAGGTGGGTTGGCATCCTCTCCCATGTAGTCGTCCAGCGATCCAGAGAATTTGGTAATCACCTGGCCGTACTCTGTACGGTCGCTCGCGTATGGGTCAGTGTTCCAGTCGTAGGTCGCGTTAGGGTCGCTGGTCTCCTTGATGGCCTCCTTGATCAGCTTGTGGACGTGTATCTTGAATAGTGGCGCGGTGTGGTCAGGCTGGATGTTGCTGATTGTGTTAGTCAAGCGCGCAATGACTTCGTGCTGGAGCTCAATGGTGGATGCCTGAGCGGATGCCACTGTGCGGGTCGTCAGCAGGTAGGTGTCTGTGCCCCCTCTTAGGCCGTGGCCATGACTGCCGGGCTTGGTGGTCCCGCAGCTTTCTTTGCTGGCGGTGGCTTATAGGGCACCTCGTCTGATGACATGGCTGCCGTGCTGCTGCCTGGGCAGCTCCCGTCACGACTTGACGGGATGGGCTTCGGCGGTGGCTTGGCAGGGACCGCCCGTTGGTGCATGGTGGCTTGGCCTGGTCATTTTCCTCCCCTGATGTAGGTTCCCGCCGTCGCCAATCTGAGACAAGACGCCCGCTTGGGGCGGGGTGCCCTCGTGCGGTGGTGTTGCGTTCGTTTGCGCCGTCCTCCTCCTCCTCCTCCTCCTCTTCCTCCTCCTCCTCCTCCTTATCATCATCATCATCATCATCATCATCATCATCATCATCATCATCATCATCATCATCATCATCATCATCATCATCATCCGTAGCCATTTTGGCTCAAGGCCATATCGGGAGCTCAACCCCCCGACTCAAGTGGCCAGCGCCCGCCGCGCGCGTGAGTGACCCTGGAGAGGCCCCAAGGACAGGGGTCACCGCATTCTATTTGCATTTCAACCACACGCATTTTGCCTCTGTGTATCGCACCCGCCAGTGAGTGCATCTCTCCTTCGGCGCGATGGCTCTCGACCCAGCGGCTCTTCGGATCATGCTGAATGAAACTCTTCGGCCGCTAAATGCCCAGATGGATTCGATGAACGCAACGCTCGCTGGCAACTTGACGGCCACCAAAGAGATGGATGGGCGGCTCTCTGCAGGGGCTCAGCAGAACACAGCCACCATCAACTCCATGAAGGACGACATTTAGGCCCACAGCGCACGCATGGACGAGCTGGAGCTCCAAATTCAGAGACCGCAGCAGGGAGCAGATACCGAAATGTAGCAGGTCGACGGGATGGCAAGCACATACTCGGCGTCAGCGAGATTGCAAAGTCTCGAGGCCAGCTTCGCGGAGATGCAGCGCAAAATGGACCAGCCACCCTCTGACCCATGGGCCGCCGTACGTGGCTCGGCATCGGGTCGCTCGACTGCTCCACCATCCACGACTCCATCCACGGTGCGACCTACAGTGCCTGCTGACAAGACGAAAATTTGGATTCGTGGATTTCCAAAGAAGCAGCTGAATAACGCATTTGAACGACACTTTGCGACCCTCAAAACCAATATGCCGCAGGAGTATCGTGGTAAATGTGTACCACACTGTCAGAGCTTACGGTTCGCGTATGCTATCAAGTTTGAATCACAGGAGCACGCGAAGTCTTTCTATGTGCGGGCTCGCGACCACCCTATCAAGTTCACCCAAGCCTCAACTGGCACGCAGCACGACCTGCGCATTGGCTTCGACGAACCATATGACATTAAGAAGAAGGGCTACATCCTCGGGCTCATCTGGAAGCAGATCTGCGCATACAGGCGCACGAACGGATGCTGGGCACTTACAACAGTGCTCGCCTGCAACAAGTACCAGGGCCTTTGCTACACCACCGTGCGCGACGAGCCGATTGATTTGGTGATGCTCTCGTCATGGACTGAATCGGAGGTGGTGGTCGAGGCTTGCGCTCAGGAGTTGCGCAGCTTCGGCCTCGCAGAGCAGCAGGTCCAGGACTTGCCTGCCGCGGTCAACATCGCCTACCACGAGTAGGCAGTAGGCGCACCATGCTCTGTTAAAGATGACGATGCTGCCGCATCTGTTCTTGCCTATACTGCTGATTCCCCCCCGCGCGCCCCCGCCCTCGCTCGCAGTCTTGGGAAGCGATTTAAGCACAGCTCTCCTCCTCCTCCCCCCTCGGGCAGCGGCGCAGACATTCCCATTGAATGTCCGCGGCAGATTAAGCAGCACCTGGCGGAGAGAGAGAAAAAAAAAAAAAAAAAAAAAAAAAAAAAAAAAAAAAAAAAAAAAAAAAAAAAAAAAAAAAAAAAAAAAAACTGGAGACGTACCCAACCCCTGCGCACAAGCGGGGCGCAAATAGTTTAGGATACTTTATAAGGGGGCGATGACGGAGCGAGGGTTACATATGTCTGCAGACGGAATTCGGGAGACTCGCAGGACACTGGCTACTGGAAAAGGGCTTGATAAAGCTGATGATTTACAAGTCCTGAGCACTCCTAGCCACTTCGAAAACGGGGATCACAGCAGGCCTCGAAAGTGGCGACAGGTTCACAGATCGCAGCCCCGCAGGGATGGCGAGGTCTCATTTGAATCTGCCCGTGGCCCTCACTGTGCTGGGCCCCCCAGCAGGCCTCGAAAATGGCGGCAGTTTCGCAGATCGCAGCCCCCCAGGGATGGCGAGGTCTAATTTGAATCCGCGCGTGGCCCTCACTGTGCTGGGCCCCCCAGCAGGCCTCGAAAATGGCGACAGTTTCGCAGATCGCAGCCCCCCAGGGATGGGAGGTCTAATTTGAATCCGCGCGTGGCCCTCACTGTGCTGGGCCCCCCAGCAGGCCTCGAAAATGGCGACAGTTTCGCAGATCGCAGCCCCCCAGGGATGGCGAGGTCTAATTTGAATCCGCGCGTGGCCCTCACTGTGCTGGGCCCCCCAGCAGGCCTCGAAAGTGGCGACAGTTTCGCAGATCGCAGCCCCCCAGGGATGGCGAGGTCTAATTTGAATCCGCGCGTGGCCCTCACTGTGCTGGGCCCCCCAGCAGGCCTCGAAAATGGCGACAGTTTCGCAGATCGCAGCCCCCCAGGGATGGCGAGGTCTAATTTGAATCCGCGCGTGGCCCTCACTGTGCTGGGCCCCCCAGCAGGCCTCGAAAATGGCGACAGTTTCACAGATCGCAGCCCCCCAGGGATGGCGAGGTCTAATTTGAATCCGCGCGTGGCCCTCACTGTGCTGGGCCCCCCAGCAGGCCTCGAAAGTGGCGACAGTTTCGCAGATCGCAGCCCCCCAGGGATGGCGAGGTCTAATTTGAATCCGCCGTGGCCCTCACTGTGCTGGGCCCCCCAGCAGGCTCGAAAATGGCGACAGTTTCGCAGATCGCAGCCCCCCAGGGATGGCGAGGTCTAATTTGGGTCCGCCCGCCCTCACTGTGCTGGGCCCCCCAGCAGGCCTCGAAAATGGCGACAGTTTCGCAGATCGCAGCCCCCCAGGGATGGCGAGGTCTAATTTGGGTCCGCCCGTGGCCCTCACTGTGCTGGGCCCCCCAGCAGGCCTCGAAAGTGGCGACAGTTTCACAGATCGCAGCCCCCCAGGGATGGCGAGGTTTAATTTGGGTCCGCCCGTGGCCCTCATTGTGCTGGGCCCCCCAGCAGGCCTCGAAAATGGCGACAGTTTCGCAGATCGCAGCCCCCCAGGGATGGCGAGGTTCAATTTGGGTCCGCCCGTGGCCCTCACTGCGCCGGGCCCCCCAGCAGGCCTCGAAAGTGGCGACAGTTTCACAGATCGCAGCCCCCCGCAGGCAAGACAGAAAGAGGCAGGACAGAGGCGGGAGGCGGGAGGAGGAAGGACGCGACCACACTGCTCTATTCCAAACGAATACCCAACCAAGGAGGGTTGGGGGGAACAAATGGAATCCAAGAGCCTTCTTTGGAAGTGTGCATGGTGATCACATGCGGCAGAGAAATCGGATTCGCAAGTGCCGCACCCTTATCAAAGCGCATACCTTTATACTCACGCAAGAAACACATGGAACAGATGCTGACTTCGAGACCCTGCGCAGGGAATATCCCATGCACACGCACTTCGGCACGTTTTGTGAGAACCCGAATGCTGGTGGAGCTACGATCAGCGTGGCCAACTCTGTCCTTGCCAACTTCACGAATGTGGAGCATTGCGAGCATGTGCGCGTCCGTCTCCTCTCTCTTTCTCTCCAAGGACCTCAGGGTGACCTCAAAGTGCACAATATCCACCTCGATCCCACTCTCAATGATGCTGAGAAGTCTTCTGTTCTCGAGAAAATCGCAGAGACCCTCCCTCACAGCAGCTCGTGTTTGTCCTTCCTTGCAGGCAGTTCTAACTCCCTAGAATCAGGAGAGACCCGAGTCAGGACTGATGGTGAGTATCAGCGCCCTGAACGTCCTGCTCTTCTTCGGCGCTTTCGCGAGCTCTTCCCGACTGCGCTCGAGCTGGCGCAAGACGAGCCCACGCATAGGACTGGGGACATTGGGGAAGGTATTCAGTCTCTGGGACGCATTGATCGCATATATATATATATATACTTTTGCTGTCACGGCTACAGTCTTGGAGGCCAAGCCTACCGCTGGAATCATTGGGCGCGTCTTGCAAGCTTGTGAGCCGAGTGACCATGTTCTTGTCTTCGTTTTTCTCCAGGGCTTCGGCCCCAGGCCAGTGTTCCACCTTGGGTGACCGCTCACCCTGAATTGGCACAGCTGGTGGATGAAGCTCGGGCTCAAATCGACCTCTCCACGGACCCCTCCTCGCTCTAGAAGAGATCAACGAGTGCATGCATATAGCGACAGCGGAAATCAAGTAACGCATTTACCGATACGGCGTACAAGCTGATACTCACCGTCTCATGGTTTGTTTAAAATGCACGCGTGCCAGTACGATCGGACAAATCCACATCATACGCAAGTGTGCACGTGCACACGACCAAATCGCACAGTTCACAGATGATCAGCACGAGCACATCATAGATCAGGCGAGGCTCCACGAGCACGTCCGCATCATACAAGAGCGCATCCCGGTTCTCGAGCTCCGTGAGCACGAGCAGCCCTCAGAGTACCAGTACGACGACGAGCGCGCAGTCAAGCTGCACAAACTTTTGAAGGCCTGGCCTCCCAAGCATGGACGAATTTCGCTCGTAGGTATTCTGGACAATCAAGGGCGCGCGCCCACCAGTTTAGAGGACAGTGCCGCCCGACTTGCTGAGCATTGGGGCCGCGTGCACACCGCCGTTGATGCGCCGAACGTGCCCCCGCGCATTCCAGAGATGCCACTAGCTCGCTGCCAGAATGTTTCTCCTGGTGCAACTGGATTGTTCCGCTCTTTGACATGCTCGGCTTTCTTCATCACAAGAAAGACACTGCGGCTGGCCCCGATGGCGCCCCGTACTCAGGCTGGGCAAAGTGTAGCATCGAGTGTAAGGAGATGCTTTACCAAGCTTATTTGAATTGTATGTCTGGACGCTCTCTTCCTGGAGGCTTCGACCATGGGGCCACGGTTTTCCTGGCCAAAAATCTCGAGGACGACTCTCTGAGAGACGCGCAAAGAAAAGCAAAGGAGACCCGTCCGTTATTCCTGGGCAATACTGATAACAAAACCTTCGCGTCGCTGCTGAGTATTCCTTTTGGACAACAGGCTCAGTTTTCTATGCGCAGAAATCAGACTGGGTTTATTCAAGGCGGGAGTATGCCAGACAACATAATGCTATAGAGTCGGACTTTTTGGAGCATGCAGTGTTTCAAGGCGCCGATCGAGCTGGCCTCTTTCTGCTCGACTTTGCCGCTGCTTTCCCGAGCCTAGCGCATGCGTGGATCCTGACCGTATCACAACATATGCGTATCCCAGAATATGTCGTAGACGCTGCTCAACAACTGCATCGTGATATTTACACAAGTATCAGACTAGGAGGAGGCACGTTGAGAGGCTACTATATCACACGTGGTATCAAACAGGGATGTCCATTATCTGGCGTACTATCTGCTTTCGCTGCTGATCCTATTTTCAGGTGCATGTACTCAGTTATGACACCCCTGGCTCGGCCTTTTGCATTCGCGGACGACATAGGCATTGTTTCTTGCGACCTTGTCCGCACGCCCCAAATCGTGCTGAGATTGCTCTCGCAGGCCGCGATGGTGATGGGCCTGATCTTGAACCCAGGCAAGTGCTCGCTGGTATTTGCTGCGCCATACTCCAGGAGAGATGTGTGTGAGATGTTTCGTGGATCTGGCATTAAAACTAGGCCGTATCGGGTCGACACCTTCGGCAAGTACCTGGGAGCTTACATCGGCCCGGAGGGGCCCACGGTGTCCTGGGGCGCTCCTGGGACCAAATACATCAAGCGAGTCTGGCACATAAAAGGTCGTTCCCTAGGGATATGTCAGAATACCATTGCCTACAACTCGCTGGCCTTCTCCGTGCTCAGCTTTGTGGGCCAGCTGTACCAGGCCCCACCGGCTGCGTTGAAAAAAAGAGAGAGAAGCCCACCAGCTTTTTGCATCCGCTCCCAGGCATTCCATTCCAGCCGATATTCTGAGGTCCCCGTCGGTGCTCTGTTTTCCCCACGACCCCAGAGACCTCCAGAGAGAAACCAGAGCCAGCATGTATCGGGCCGCCCTAAAATCTCAATGGTTCTCCGAAGTGCGAGGAAGGTTTGTTTGGCTGGAGGACGAGGAGATTGATCGGCTAGCAGTTCTACGTCGCACAGAGTGGTACGAATCCAGTATATGTTATTCATTGATTGCCGACTACAATCAGCTGACTGCTATTCCCATGATGATAGATGACCCCGACACTGACATGCTGCAGAAAAAAGTGAATACCCTACTGAGCCGTAGGCAGGCACCAATCTTTGCCAATTCTGCCCTCCTCCCTCGTATCAGACATTTTGTCAACACTGCCCAGCTTCCCAAGGCTGAGTTAATTGTTATGCGTATCAAGCTTGCTAACACTAAGCTTGCCCCATTTGTAGGCGCTGCTGTATTGAAAGGTATCTGTAATTCCTGGGCCACCAGTGCTAGGTATCGTCAGGGGCGGAATGCTTGTCTGTTCGGGTGCAGAGCCGGTGGAGGCGATCAAATCCTCCATTATTTTGACTGCCCATGTGCCCTCGAGCCACTCTGTCTTGTCCTGTCCCATCTTCCCGCTGACTTCCTCTCCTGGACGGCCCAGGACCGCTTGCTGCTTCCCAGTCATAATGCGTCCTCCTCTCCTGCCTTGTACTCTACCATGCTAGCTCACGATCTTTTATCCAGCACGTTCAATTCTCTCAGGAGCATGAAACGGTTCGGCCCTGAGTGCATACTCGCCTTTTACAAAGCTCGTGCGAGGGCTATCTCGAAGCGGAAACCTCACATTCGAGCTCTGTTTCAGCGGTGATGTGAGCTCCTGGGGATCTGGAGCTTGAAGGGGCTGCGCCATCGTCATCATCATCATCATCGGCATCCTAATCATAATCATCATCATCAGCAGCATCATCATCGTCATCATCATCATATCATAATTATCAATATCATTAGCAGCAGCAGCTTCCTCATCATCAGCATCATCATCCTTATCGGTAGCATGACCATCATCACCACCATCATCAGCATCAGCATCATCATCCTTCTCCTTCTCCTTATCCTCATCATTATCCATCTCCTCTGGCCACTGCATGGGGAGTCATGTTCCTGATCCCTTGGGAGATCCCGACGGATTCTGCATTCTGCTGGGAGAGGTCGCTGGCGTGATGGGTTCGAGGGCAGAGTGGCCGTCGGGGCCCAGGGATGCACGCACCGCAGGATGGACTGCGCCGTGTGCCTGGAACCGATCAGCGAAGGAGACGGGCTCGCCTCTGTCAGGACCGCCTGCGGGCACAGCTTCCACCTCCGATGCACGCTGAAGTGCCTGGAGCACGGCAGCGCAGACTGCCCACTCTGCCGGCAGCCGCTGGACGCGGAGCTGCACGCTGCCTTCCGGCCGTGGATGGCGCCTGGCCCGCGCCCTGGGCGCGGCCTGGGGCGGGCGGCCTGGCAGGGCGAGCTCGCGGAGAGCGCGGGGGGGGAGGCCCAGTTCGCGATGGAGGTCGCGGAGAGCGTGGGGCGGTATCTGGCCTACGAGGACCCGAGAGCCGACGCGGCGCCAGAGCTGGGCCCCGCGAGAAACACGGCGGGAGCTCTCCAGACCCCATCTTCCCGCGGCGTTTGTCGACCCGGATCGACCCGTTGTCGAGCAAGGGCAGGAGGAGGAGGAGGAGGAGGAGGAGGAGGAGGAGGAGGAGGAGGAGGAGGAGGAGGAGGAGGAGGAGGAGGAGGAGGAGGAGGAGGGAGGAGGGAGGAGGAGGAGGAGGAGGAGGAGGAGGAGGAGGAGGCGGAGGAGGAGGAGGAGGAGGAGGAGGAGCTCGGGGCCGGATCCCCCGGCAGCGCCGGGATCCGAAGGGCACCTGGCCTGCGAGTTCCGGACGGGGCCATAGGACGAGGATAAATCCGTTCCAGGGCGTTCCGGAACGCTCTCAGAGCGTTCCGGAAGGCTCTGAGCCGCCGGATCTCAGAGCTTCTCGACTTCTCCCGGGCGAATGGTAATGGAGAGTGGCCCACATGGGGGGTAAAGCAAACGGCCCCAAAGGGGCCCTTCAGGCCCCCTTTGGGGCACCTCCTGGCTCCAAAAGGGGGCCCAAAGGGCCCCTGTAGGGCCCTTGTCTTCACCCCCCGTCCGGGTCACCCGCCCAGGTGTCCTCACCTGACGTTGTCCTCGTCTTGGCCTTGTCCCAGAGGAGCTCGAGGAGTTTGGCAGCCAGGCGGGGGCGCAGCCTCCGCGTGGCGGCCCCGCCCCAGCCTTCTGGGCCAGCGCCTCGCCACCTGGGGCGGCGCCTGGGCGCGGCGCCGCGGGCGCCGCGCCCGCGGCCGACCTCGCAGGCGGCCTCGGGGAGCTCGGCCTCGGCGGCGCCGCGGCGCGCCGCCCGCCGCCGCACCGGCGCGCCGCGCTCGAGCACGCGGCGGCCGCCGCCCTCGCGGCCGCCGCCGCCCTCGCGCGGGAGCTCGAGCTCGATCGGGCCGCGCCGTCGAGCTGGGGCGGGCGGCGGGCCGGGCGGGCCCCCCTGCGGCTGGCCACGGCGCAGCGGGCGAGGAAGAGGTGCCGCTGCCTGGCCGTCGTCGCCGCGGCGGGATCCGCCTCGAGGCTCTGGCCAGAGGGTACCCCTCGAGAGGTCCGGGGAGCAGCAAATGTGGGCACCCTTATTACTACACGGGGGGCTGTAGTCCGGGGGAGGGTCCATGTGGGTACCGTTCTGTCGCCCCAGGCGCGGGGGGGCGCCGAGCTGGAGCTGGCGGCCGCCGCGGCAGCCGCCGAGACGCGGGCCGAGGCGCAGGCCGAGGTGCAGGCCGAGGCGCAGGCCGCGGCAGCGTCGCCCGCGCCGAGGCGAGACGGGGCCCGCGCGCCGGGGCGGCGGATCACGAACGCGCCGCTGAGGCGGCCGCCGGAGGGGCGGCGGGCCCGGGGGCTCCAATTCCCTCGGCCTGCACCTTCCGCGCGGCAGGCGCTGCGCTTGCTGCGGCCGTGGCCGCAGCGGCGGCTGCCATGGCCACCGCGGCCGCATCGCGGCGGCACCTTCCGCGCGGAGGGTGCGGAAGGTCCAGGTCGCGTGCGGGGGCCCCCCAGGCGGTGCGGCGAACACGCCGTGTGGTGAGCGCGGTGACCAGCGGGGATCCGGTGTGGGAGCACGGTTTTGGGGCTCGGGTCGTTCTCGGAGGGAGTCGGCGGGCGACGGGCGCCTGCGAGGTCGTAAGACCGTGCGGGCCGTGCGGTGGGGTCTCCGCGGCTGTCGAGGTCACCTCACGGTCTGTCACCACGCACACCGTTGGGGGACCCTCCCCGTCCTCAGGGGGCAGTCAGGGCAGAAGGGGCTCAGGCCTATCACTTTTTCAACCAGCGTGCATTTGACCCCCGCTACTTTTTCAACCAGCGGGTGCTTCCTCGATTTCGGCGTGAAGCTTCCGAAGCCGGGACGAAAAACGCACCCCAGGGAAGTGGTCCGGACTTCGGGCCGCGGACTGGAAGCATCATATTGGGGAGCGTCTACGCAGATTAGAGCACAGGGGGCCGGGTCCGCCGATCTGATTTTTTCAAACCGCGGCCCCAGAGGGGCCGACCGCATTCCCAGGGTTTTTTCCGCTCCACATCCGCTTTTACTGGTCCAGGGGACGAAGGAACACACTGCGGTGCAAAAAACATATTGTCGGAGGTATGGGGAAGAGGGGTCGAACGCAGGGGCCAGCCGAACCCCATCTGCCCTTGACCGCACTTGGGACCTTCCACCCTGACTTCGGATCCGCCGTATTTGGGGCGATTTCGTAGGTTGGGCAGAATCTACGCCCTACTTGTCATGCTCCTTTGATGCCGATGTCTGCCCTACTTTGCCGTCGCTGGTTCCGCCCTACTTCTGCGGGAATATCAGCCCTGTTTGTCCTGAGGCAGGTCCCGCTCTTCTTGTTTGCATCGCTTGGGGTGCACATTCGACAGCGCTCAAATCGGAAAACCAACCAAAACACGGCGGATCCAGAGTCGGGTTCCAGGTGGAGCGACGGGCCGCCCGGGCAGTGGGGCGCGTCCGGGTCGCAGCCGGGGCCGCTCCTGTTGCCGGGCCAGGGGCCGCTCCAGCCGCAGGCCGGGCAGTGCCACAGGGCAGTGGCCACATTGTGCGGTGAGTCGGTGGGGGTTCGGGGCGGCCGCACCGTCCGCACCTTCCGCGCCTTCCGCACCTGCCGCGCGGCAGGTGCCGCGCTGCCGCGGCCGCCGCGGCCGCAGCGGCTGCCATCGCCGAGGCCGCAGCGGCTGCACCTTCCGCGCGGAAGGTGCGGGAGGTGCAGGTCGAGGGTACACGGACGGCCGAGTTTCGAGGGGGTTCGGGATGACCGCACGGTTCTGGGACCTGGGTCGCTCTCCAACAATGTCTCTGGCAATGTGGGCCTCAGGGTTCCAGAGCCATGCGGTGACGGACCGTGCGGTGACGGTCTCTTGGGATTTCGAGGTCATCGCACGGTCTGTCACCGCCCAGTTTCGGGACCCCAGACAGCTCGTCAGGATGCAGTTTCGAGAACCAAGGGCCGAGGAGATTTCGGGCGACCTCGTGGTGATTGGTGGAGATCTGGAGGCCCTGTGGGCGTCATGAAGGCATAGGAGGATAGGAGGAGGGGTGACAGGAGGAGGGGACCAGGAGGATAGGAGGAGGGGGGGGAGGAGGGGAGGAGGAGGAGGAGGAGGGGAGGAGGGGGGAGGAGGGCCGGGGGGGGGGGGAAGTGAGGGGGGGGGGAACTAGAACGCACAGGGCGCGGGGAGGTGCAGTGGCACATGTGAGTGACGAGGCGGCGGCTCCCCCAGTGGTGGCCCCCCGCTGGGCCCTGCCTGGGCAGGAGGGCCAGCTGCCGCAGCGGGTGCCGGCCGAAGAGGAGGGCAACCTCTCTCTGCACTGGGCGGCGCAGGCCGGTCTCCAGTGAGCCGCTGGCCGCTGCTGCGGGGAGGGGCGGCGTGCGCAGCGGGCCGCCACGGGCGCGTGCCTCCTCGGACAGCTGAGCCGAGGCCCTGCCAGAGCGCGCCCTTGTGACCCTGTGCGTGCGCGGCTGCGCGTGCACCGCATCGCGTGCGTGTGATTGCCCTTCGCTGACGTCGGATCCGCTGGACCCTGGCCTGTGCAACAGCGCAGCAGGCGGGAGGCTGAGTGTAGGAGCAGCGAAATTCCGACGAGTAGTCTGCAATGGGACGGATCGTGATCCCGACTTCATCTTCGTCCGCGCGATAGGGAGGAGGAGGAGGAGGAGGAGGAGGAGGAGGAGGAGGAAAAGGAGGAGGAGGAGGAAGAATAGGAGGAGGAAAAAGAAGAGGAGGAGGAAGAGGAGGAGGAGCAGGAGCAGGAGCAGAAGCAGGAAGAGGAGGAGGAGGAGGAGGAGGAGGAGGAGGAGGAGGAGGGGGAAAATGATGATGAGGAGGAGAAGGCTTCCTGGGGCCTTCTTAGGGGCTTTCTGGGGGCCTCCTGGGAGCTTCCTGAAAGCTTCTTGGGGGCCTCATGGGGCCTTTGGGGGCCTCTTGGGGCCTCTCAGGCCGTCTTAGGGGATTCCTGGCCCGTCTGACGCCTATGGAGGTTGCCTTGAGCTAGGCCGCGTTGGTGCCCTCTTGGAGCGGTTCACGGCCGTCTTGGGGCCTCTTAGGCCACGTGAGCAATATTTGGGTCCTTTTGGGCCGACTTGGGGCCCTCTTAGGGCGGCTCTTGGGCTGCCTTGGAGTAGTATTGGAGGCCTGTTGGAGGCTTCTAGGGCCGTCTTGGTCGGTCGGAATGCCGAACAGGTGAGAAAAATCACAACTTTCCAAAAACCTATGGAAAATCAATGGTCTGGGCACCGCGGGCCCTCCAGGAGGGCCTCTTGGACCGTCTTGTGAGCTTCTTGTTTCTTGGGAGTCTCTTGGGCCGTCTTGGGCCATCTTGGCGTCATGTTGGCTGCCTTGACAGCCGTCCTGGAGGCCATGAGGCTCCCAAGAAGGCATCAAGGCAAATCAAAAAGCCCCCAAGATGGCCCAAGAGGCCACGTTGCCTTGTTGGAGAGCTTCAAGGACGTCCTGGGACCCTCTTTGGGAGCCCCTTGGGCGATCTTTGGGTCCTCTTGGGCCGACTTGGGGCGACTTGGGGCCTCCTGGCTGTCTTGGAGCCATGTTGGAGGCCTCTTGGAAGCCTCTTGGACCGTCTTGGGTAGTCGGAAGCCCGAACAGGCAAGAACCTCAAAATCTTTCAAAAACCTATGGCGTAACCGGGCTCTCGGGAAACGCCTCTTGGTGCTCTCTCGGGCCGTCTTAGGGGGCGTCTTTAGCCGTCTTGAGGCATTCGTGGGCAATATTGAGCCGTCTTGAGGCTCTCTTGAGAGGCTCTTGAGCTGTCTTGGGCCATCTTGAGCAGCTGTATAATCGTCTCGGCTGTCTTGGAAGCCGTCTTGGAAGCCGTCTTGGAGGCCATCTAGGCCGCCTGGAGGCCGAAAAGACCGCCAGAAAACAATTGCAGAAGGAGCGTGTTTTTAGGGGCGGGGGCGGAGAGGGGGGGCTCCCCTAAAACTCTACAGAACTTCCCAGGCAACACAACGCATTCTAGCACGCCCAGGCACGGTGGCGGACTTTTGCTGAGGCGGAAATTCCCGCCTTACTTGTTTGCATTGTTTGGGATGCCTTTCCGACATAAGTTCAAGTCGGAAATCAATCAAAGCAGCAGTGGCCGCCGTTGCGGCCGTGGCGGCGGCCGCGGCAGCACGGCACTTGCCGCGCGGAAGATGCGGAAGGGGCAGGTCGGGGGAAGGACCACAAGAGGTGGAGGAGGAGGTGGAGGTGGAAGTGGAGGAGGGGAGGAGGACAAGCTAGGTGCGCTCGCGTCATATCTGACGTCCTACCCCTCCCTCCCATCCCTTACCATGGCGCTGATTTTCTCTATCGTGTCGTAGCGGACCTGTGGCTCCGCGCGCGCGTGCGTAGTGGGTGGTGGTGCACGTGCGTGCGTGCGTGCGTGTGTGCGTGGTTGTGGTGGGGTTGGGGGTGGTGGTGTGGTATGTGTGGTGGTGGTGGGGGTGGGGGGTGGGGTGTGCGTGCGTGCTGGTGGTGGTGGTGGTACTGGTGCTGGTGCTGGTGGTGGTTGTGGTGGTGGTGGTGGTGGTGGTGGTGGTGGTGGTGGTGGTGGTGGTGGTGGTGGTGGTGGGTGTGGCGGTGCGGCGCGGTGGTGGCGGGCGGATGGGCGCGCGAGAAAAAAGCCCGCGCTGGGGCGAGAACGCCATCCTGAACGACGGAGGCCAAACACCGAACCGAAAATGAGGCCCACGCTGCAGCGGGAGCACGATTCGGAACGATTCGGGAGCAGAAATGAGGCCGGCGCCTCAACGAGAGCAGCATTTTGGGAAAAAATGACGCCGGCGCCTCAGCGAGAGTCGTTTCCCGGGATTGTCCCGGCATCTGTTGCAAAAAAAACAGTACCGGAGGGGCGCGCGATCACCCGAACGCCATCAGGGAAAGTAATCGGTGACAGCAATGAGCGGCCGCGCCTCAACGAGAGCAGCAGTTTGGGAAAAAATGACGCCGGCGCCTCAGCGAGGGTCGTTTCCCGGGATTTCCCGGGCATCCTGTGTAAAAAAACAGTACGCGGAGGGTGCGCGGCCACACCCGGACGCCATCAGGGGAAGAGGGAGAGATTGAGTAATTTTCATATTGAGTAATTGTGGAGGGGGGAGGGAGGGAGGAAAGGAGGAGGAGGTGCGCTCGCGTCATATCTGACAGATGCGGAAGGTGCGGAAGGGGCAGGTCGAGTCTCACAGGGGTAACGGGGCGCCCGAGACCGCCCGGCCCGGAAGCGGTCCAGCAGCGGTTTCGCCCGGGATTTTCCCCGTGATCTATGCGGGGGTCGTGCTCTCGCCTCGCTGCTGCCTGTATTTCTTGGCCCGGGCGGCCACGATCCCTGGCCCAAAGCATTTGAAGATGCGCATGGCCGTTCTCTCACCCCTGTCCCCTTTTGAGCCGGCCTCCTACTTCCGACTCGCCTCGTTCTCTTTGCTGCTGTGAGGGTGCTGTGCTAGGGTGTGCTTTCAATATTGTCGGGTTTTTCCTCGAGTTCGGTCTTTCAGGTGCCATCAAAAACGGGTCGGGGATGGAGAAACACCCCCGGGGCAGGGGTCAGGACCGAGGGGGCCGCGGATTGAAAAAAAGCACCGGCGGATGTCAGGGTTTGTCCAATCCTGTTATTGTGGTTGCGTTGTCGCGGAGCCAGCTGTCAGGAGTCGTGGTAGGCTCAGCTCCATTTCAGCGTGCCCCGTGCTGCCCAGATGTCAGGCGGACCATTCTCGTCCAATCGCGACGCTTTTCTTCCTGCCTCCAGGGGGCACTTGGCATCGTTCGGACGTGTGCGTTTTTTCCTCAGCGAGGACGATCGAGGAGCATTCTTGATCACTTGGCGAAAAAAAACATGCACGAAACCGCCAAAAACACAGGGAATGGACGTCCGAGCGATGACCAGGACAGCTGTCTCGCCTCTCGGCCCATCGGAAACGGATCCGGGATGAAGAATTGCCCCCGCCGCGGGGGAGACGGGACTCCCGACATTTTTGCTCGCGAGCGTCGCGGGCAGCCGCGCGCCGTCTAACAAGTCGTGAAAGTGCAGGCCAAGTGCAGGCAGCACGCGGAAAAGGGGGCACAACGGTGGCGAAAACAATGCGGCGGAAGCGAAAGAGCAAGAGACACGCGAGGCGGGACTCCCGACATCCGCGGGCATGATTTTTTCAAAGTGCGGCACCACAGGGCCCGACCCCTTCCCTGCGGCTAGTTTTTCGTCCCGGGTGCATGCTTGATGGCGCCGGCGCTTAGAGACAGCTTCCTAGGGCCGAAATCGATGAAAACTCGCCGATTGAAAAAGTCAGATCGTCGGAGACATCATGGGATCCCAGCACCGCTGCTGGTTTTCAAATCATTCAAGGCGACCGGCGGAGCCGCTCTTGCCGTGGCGCCGATACGCCTATATGCCGATGTGGTGTATCTCTGCCTCCGGGCCGATACGCCGATACACCGATATGATATATCGGCGCCGGTGAGCCGATATGCCGATACGACGATATGGAAGCCCAACTCATATCGGCATATCGGCATATCGGCGCCGGGAGGGGCGGCATACCGAGCCAATTCATATCGGCATATCGGCGTATCGGCATATCGGCGCAGGGAGGGTCGATACGCCAACCCCATTCATATCGGCGTATCGGCCCAGGGAGCGCCGATGGCGTCGAAACGGCCGCCGACCAGATCCCCGCCTGCGTATCGGCATTGGAGCTGGTGGGCGGGCGCACCGGATTGAGGGCCGTTCCTTTTCAAAATGTGGCTCTCGTCGTAGCGCCGCGCACATTCGTTTTAGAAATTTGTAAGAGCTTCACGGATTGATGGCGGTTCCTTTTCAAAATCCGGCTCGTGAAACGGCGCAGACTGATGCGGTCCGGGGCTCGGGTTGCGATGCTCTGCGACGCTGCCAGCTTTTTGCGGCGTCGGGTCTGAGGGGATGACGAAGATTACCAGCCTGGAACATATCTCTATCCCTATGTTGGGCATCGCCTCATCACGATGGCGATCTCAGGGATTTCCTCAGCTTCTGAGGGTATATCCCTAAGATTGTCATCTCCTTTTAGCTTGTCAATCTTAGGGATAGGGATAAGGTCGAGGCTGGTGAGAAGAGGAGTGAACCACCAACAACGACGACGAGGCCAGGCAGGGGAGGAAGGGAGGAGCTCAGAGCTGGAGGAAGAGGGAGGATACGCGGAGCGCACGGGGGGAAAAACCAGCGTGCCCGTCAGAGCGTGGAGCACGACTGCAGCACAACGAGGGAGCGAGAGGGGAAAGGACGGGGGTCCGAGGAGGGGAGACGATGCGGAGAACGCGAATGCGGGGCGGACAGTTCGAGGCCACGGCTCGAATGAATGAGGAAAACAAAAAA
>CAUYUJ010014664.1:0-62912 GCA_963575745.1 Prorocentrum cordatum
TATATTTTCTGGGCTTCTGTCTTCCCCCCCACTTCCCGTGTCTTCCTACATTTTCGGGGGAACCGACGATTAGTTGTGTCTGTGTTTTTGTCCCCTCCTGAGGATCCCTATCCCTAAGATGGGCGAGCAAAAAGCGAGGACAATCTTAGGGATAGGCCCTCAGAAACTGAGGGAGTCCTCAAGATCGGCATCGAGGTGAGGTGATGTCAAACATGGGGATAGGGATATGTTTCAAACTGGTAAGGACCGGCGGGGTGGCCTCGAGATCCTGGGAGGGTTCACGGCACGCTCCGTCACTGCACGGTTTCGGGACCCGAGTCGCCCGATACATCCTCGGAGAGCAGCCTGGGTCCCGAGGCTGTGCTCTCACTCCGAGTCCCCACTGGCTCGCCCGGCGGTGTTGTCACTGCACCCCTTTGGGACTTCCAACCCCTGCTCTGCCCCTCAAAGGCGCCGCAAGATGGCGTGGAGACGGCCCCCAGAGGCCCCAAGACAGCTCCACGATCGCCGAAGACAGCCACAGGGTAGCCTCCTGAGGCCCCACGACGCCACCGATACGACCCAAACGGGCCAACGAGATCCCAAGTCGCCCCCAAGATACCCCAGGGAGCCCTCTGAGCCAAGGAACCACACAGCACTATCCAGCCAGCGGGCTGCCCTGACGCCCCCTGTTGGGCACCACGCACGGCGGTACGATCTCCGCTTCTTGGGGGAAAGACGGCCATCGTCAAGCTGCCAGGTGGGGCACCAGCCCGGAACCCTCAACGCGAACCACTGGCCGTCGAAACAACATACTACGTAGGAAAACAAAACCTATCGAAGATCTTCCCCAGCCGACATGCGATCAGCGCTGGCCAGAACTGGCCAATTCTCCCAGCCAACCCCTCTGGTGAACCGTGGTTAAAGTCATTATTCTCTTGCACAGCTGTGTTCTAGAGCTCGGACCTCTTTATTTTCGTTCGTCGTCGTTCGTTTGCTCGTCGGTCGTCTCCCCCCGTGGCCACAGAAGGAAACTCCTGGAGGAAGGAGGCGAAAGCCTCCTGTCCCTCGCAGCTCCTTGGTGCAAGAGAAAGGGCACGCGTGCCACTTGCTTCCACAGGGTGTGGTGAGGGCTCCTCAGGCTGCAAGCCCGCTGGATGTGACATGCTCTGACTGGCTACCGGCCCGAGGAGGTTCTGCCTGGCTGCTCCTGGGATCCCCGTGGCCCCAGGGGGCGGCCGAACGGCCCTGCTCCTGGATGCTGCCCTTGTCGAACGCATCCCACTCCTCAGGGGCGTCAGTTAAAACTGCGAGGATGCTTGATGAGATTCGGCCCCCTCCCCCTCCTCTCCCCCTCCCCTCCCCTCTCCCTCCTCTCGCCCTCCTACTCCCCCACGCCGAGGGACGAATCTCGCTGCTCGTGCGGTTTGGTTGCCCAGAGCTCCTCCCGGGAAACCGCGTCCGCGGACTTCACCGGAACCGCCACCACCAAAAACCTATGTGTCTGTATCTGGGCCGAGGAGCCGAAAGCGGCGCAAGCCCACCCGAGGGGGGCAGCCAGCTACACGCCGACCAGCCACCCGGCCACGGCTGGCCCCCGGCCCTGAACCTGGAGCACACGCTGCCCGGCCACTGCCTCGGTCTCCGAGGCGCCCCTGGCCGTCCAGCTCTGGCGCCACAGCGGCCTGGGTGCCCTCGACACAAACACGCACACACACACACACACACACACACACACACACACACACGCACGCACACGCAAGCACGCACACGCACGCACGCGCACGCACGCACGCACGATCACACACACGCACGCACGCACGCACGCACGATCACACACACACACACACACACACGCCAAGCAGCACCTCCAGGTGCGCCCTTCTTCCCAGACCCTGGACGTCGAGAACAAACAAATGCCGGCCAGCGGCTCTGAAGGGGGGGCTCCTGGGGCACTCTGCGGGGCCTCGGTGCTCTGAAACGTGACCCCCCGGCACGAAAGGATGGGGGGTCGAGGGCTCCAGAGCCGCGCGCTCTGAGAGCTCCGAGGTGGCGGACGTCTGCGGGGCCGGGGGGCGCGGAGCGCCCCCCGAGAGCCGAGGCGAGGCGGGGGAGCCTGGGGCCACCGCTCGGCCACTTCGAGGCGGCCTGGGCCACCAACGGCGATACCAGCATGGCATCACCCACATCCTCTCTGCTAACTCCCCCATCCACGTCTCCTCCCCCTCCCCCCTGTCCTTCCCCCATCCCATCCCCCTTCCACAATTAGTAGACAATTGCACAACATGATTTGTAAGATCCTCTCGTTCCCCTGACACTGCGCACAAAATATACGGCCCCCTCCGCGTACTGTCTCTCACACATAGGGTTGGGATGCTACGTTTTGCAGTCCAATAGCTCGATTTCAAAGCGGTACTCCCGCTACGGCGTGAGCCCCATTTTCGAATCAGCGCTGTGGTCCTGTCCTTCAGCATGGCGCTCTCGCCCCAGCGCGGGTCACTTTTCTGGATCCGAGTCCTTCTTCATCGTTGTCACCTCCCTTATTTCCTCTCATTCGCCTTCTCCTGGTCCTCCTGCCGCCCCCCCTCCTTTCACTCCAATTCCTGCTGTTGCGGTTTGTCCTGGTCATCATCCTTCCTCATCCTCCCCTTTTTCCTCCTGCTCGCCCTCCCCCTCACCCGTCACCTCCTCCTCCTCCTCCTCCTCCTCCTCATCATCATCATCATCCTCCTCTTTCTATGCACGCAGCTCCTAATTTCCGATTACGCATCACATGATGGGGTCTTTATTGCAGTTCCAGGTCGGCGATGACACGCGTCTCCGGATATCTAAAAAAAGCGCAATCTGAGAGGGTAGGAGGCACAGGTAGGGTGTCAGATCTGGGGTAAGCGAACCCAGCTTCATGTGAATACTACTCCCCTCTCCCCCCGAATACATGTTGAAAGTATACATCCCTTTCCGCGCATTAATTTTTACCACGCAGGAAATCGAATGTTCCCCAAACAATGTTAGCACTCAGGTATTCTTACTTGTACTATGAGGAGCTGGGCGTCTGTTAGTCTGGCCAGCATGTAGCCGCCAGTCGCCGCCTCGTCGCCACATCGTCGCCGTCTGTCGCCTGGCCCTCGTTGTCAGTCTGGCCGCCCCGTCGCCGCCAGTCGCCGCCTCGTCGCCGCATCGTCGCCGCCCGTCGCCACCGCCCCGTTGCACCCCCCCGCGTTACATTGCAATCGCATGGCATCGCAATCGGATCGCATTGCATCGCATTGCTTTGCATTGATTCGCATTGCTTCGCATTGCTCTGCATTGCACCATATAGATTGCACCACACGTGTTGCACCACGTAGCTTACATCCCATTGATGGCACCACATCAAATTGACCACAAATATTTGAACCAAATACATTGCACCACATAAGCTGCATTGCCTTCAAAAATCAGGGTCTACCACCCTCCGCCAGCCCCAGACACGTCCAGACACCCTGGAAATGTGCAGTTTATATGCGATGTTGCCCCAATCGTTCGCCCGACATATAGCAGCATAGCATCTCGAGCAAGCCCAGCTCGATCCCCCCAGTTCCCCACACAATATGTTGAAAAAACACCACACGTGCGCATTCCTTACCACATTTCATAGGAATTCCAAATCCCGTGCCAAAAAAATGGCGAATTGCACACCCGCGCGTCGTCGCTCGCGCATGCCAGAATGTCTTTCTGGTTTCAATAAACCCATTGGTGACGCAACGAATACAAACACGGGTGCCCCGCCTACATATAGACAACATACCTGATCTTGCAAGTTGTTTTATAGCTTAACCATGTGTACGTGTGTACATATACATATATTCATACGTAATGCATGTATATAGAAACATACATATAATTGCACGCACACACATACGAATATCCATACATACAAATAAGCAACCCTACATGTATATACATGTATACGTACATACATGCACATATTCGTGCATACGTACATACACATATGGAACACATGTGTGTATATATATATACATATCGCGCGCATGTCGAAGTGATTCGAACGTCTTTGCGCAAGGGCGGGGGGCACGATCCCTGCCAAAAGAATACTACGTTGGCCATTCGCGCCCGCCGGCCGCGCGCGCATTTGAAAATCTTTCCAAAACTTTCACCGTCGAAGCGTTGACACCATCGTCATCATCGGCGTGGTCAACATCGGCGCCGCCGGTGGCCTTGCCGTCGTCATCATCATCATGCATGCCGTCGACGTCGCCATGATACCACGCCCGCCCGAATTACCGACTCACACTGGAGTGCCCGCGCGGCAACGCGGCCTGCGAGACGCGCTGGAGAGTGCCAAGCAGTCAGCGCCACCGCGGCGGCTTCGGTCGCGCCGGACTCGCTGGTCGCACTTCGCGCGAGCATGCGCGGACTGGCGCGGCCGAAAAGATGCGACAGTCAACGCCAAGCAGCCGTTTGCAATCGCCGCCGCATGATTTCTGCAAACAAAGTCACGGGTGGGCGGGTGAGATGATTGCGGGAGCAGTGAATTGACAACGTGCACTCCGGCAAGGAAACATTGCACTACATGTATTGCACCACAAAGATTGCATCACAGCTATCACCCTCTTCCAAAAAAGGGATCTATTACCACCCAGAAGCCGGAGTAATCGATCCCCCCTGGTATGTGCAATTTACCTGCGGGTATGCCCCATCGTTTACTCCAAATCTGGATTCATACCACCCGAGACAAGGTCAACCCCCCTCTACCACCCTCATCCTCTTAAAATAACACTACGCGCACACTCGTCTATCAAAAACCGTCCATGCGCAAGAACAACACGCAATACAAAGTGACGAAGTGCACACGCGCGCGTCGTCGCGCGCACGCACTCTTGCATAGTCTAACGAAACCATCAGCTGCTCATAAAAATTACCAAGACCGACAACACGGGCATGTCGAAATGCTCGAACGCCTTTGCACGCGCACTGGGAGGGCACAATCCCTGTCAACTAAGTCCACGCGGGCCACTCGCGCCCGCCGGCCGCGCGCAGACGCCGAAATCGCTCCCAAACCTTTATCACCAACACGTGAACACCATCCTCATTATCCAAACAATCAGCATCGGAGCTGTCATTGGGCTTGCCGTCATCATTGTCATCATCGTCAGAAGCACTGCTACTGTCATTATCATCGCGTCTGCCGTCGTACACGCCGCCATGATATCGCGCCCGCCCGCGTCACCGACTCGCACTGATGTGCCCGCGCGGCAACGCGGCCCTCGAGACGCCCTGGGAAGTACCCAGCAATCAGCGCCGCCGCGGCGGCGTCGGTCGCGCCACACTAGCTGGCCACCATGCGCCCGAGACTGCGCGGGCCGGCGTGGCCGCAACGACTTGCCAGCCAGCGCCAAACACTCATGGCAATCGCCGCCGCATGGGCTCTACAAACCAAACTGCGCGAGAAATTCAGTTGACAACTTCTTCTTCGGCAACTTGCACCACGCTGTCTGCACCATATATGTTGCACCACATGCTTACATCACGTGTACCGCATCCGTTTACAGATCGTAGACCCCACCACTTAGATTGCACCACACATGCGTATATACACATGTATGTATATACACGCATACATACACACATACATGCATGCATGCATACATACATACAAACAAACAAAGAAGACAACAAACAAAGAAATAAACAAACAACCAAGCAAATGTATATATACATACATACATACATACATACATACATACATACATACATACATACATACATACATACATGCATGCATGCATGCATGCATGCATGCATGCATACATACATACATACATACATACATACATACATACATGCTTACAACATACATACACAAATATATACATACGTATAAAGTTGAATGCAAATGAGTATGCATGTGTGCATGCACATGTATATGAAATGTATATTGCACCACATGCATTCCCCTCTCTGGAAAAGAATTGGGACCTACCACACTCACGCCCATGGGATTATCGCTTCGCCCTGGGGATGTGCAATTTACATATGGCACGGCCCCATTGCTCATTCAAAAAATGAACTCAAAGCATCTCAGCCACACCAGGCCCTCACACCACCACAACCACCACCACCACCACCACCATCATCATCATCATCATCATCATCAGCATCATCATCATCAATATCATCATCATTCCCGCCAAAGAATACTACACGCGCAGACTCGTGCATCAAAAGCCATCCGTTGGCAAGAATACCTTGCGAACCCTGCCACTGGGGCCTTCGATGGAGCACCCCATGGGTGCAAGAACCGCGGGAAATGCGTGCCACAATGGAGCGGCGCCGCCATGCGAACCTTTTCCACTGGCGCCTTCGGTGGAGCCCCATGGGCCCACGAACCGCATGAGAAGGGTGTCATAATGGGGCGGCGCCGCCACGCGAACCCTGCCACCGGGGCCTTCGATGGAGGTCCCCATGGGGCCACGAGACGTGTGAGAGGTATGCAACATGGTGCGGCGCCGCCACGGGACCCCGCCACTGGGGCCTTCGGTGGAGTCCCCATTATGGAGCCACGAACCGCGTGAGGGTTGTACCCAAATGTGGCGGCGCCGCCATGCGAAACCTGCCACTGGGGCGTTACAGTGGAGCTCCCCCTGTAACCACGAACCGTGAGAGGGGTGCGCCAAAATGGCGCGGGCCTTGCCATGGCATTCGGTGGAGCTCCAAATCGGGCCACGAACCGTGCGAAGGGTGCGCCAACATAGGGCGGCGCCGCCATGCGAATCCTGCCACTGGGGCCTTCGGTGAAGTTCCTTATGGGACCGAAAACCGTGCGAGGGTGCCAAACTGAGGCGGCGCCGCCACGCGAACCCTGGGCGCTCTTTTTCAAAACGAGAAAGGACGAGGAACGAGGGGCGCTCTTTCAAAACGAGAACCCACAACCACAGGACGTTTGCAATATGACCGTGCACCAAAATTCCGTGCGCGCTTTTGCGCGTTCATACAAACACCATTAGCGCTTCAACATGCGACTAAGTGGACTTCTCGCGCGAGCGACTTTTCGCGCGCGCATCCCGAGATCGTTCCAATGCCCTCGCGCGTGTGGTGGGGGGCGGGAACGATCCCCACTTAATAACGCCACGCGGGCCACTCGCGCCCGTCGGCCGAAAGCGCATGTCGAGACCCTTCCGTTCACCACCAACACGTGGGCACCACCATTGTCATCGGCGCGATCAGCATTGGAAGTGTCATTGGCTTTGTCGTCGCCATCGTCATCGTCATCGTCTCCAGCATCACTATTATCATCATCAAGTCTGCCGCTGTCGTCGTCGCCATGAGACCGCGCCCGATAGAACCACCGACTCGCACGGAAGCGCATGCGCGGCAGCGAGGGCTGCGAGAAGCGCTGGGAAGCCCCCGTGTGGTCAGTGCCACAGCGGCCGCGTCGGTCGCGCCAGATTAGCTGGCCGCTCTGCGCAAACGAGACTACGCGCGATTGCGCGGCCGCAGCGATTCAGCGATGCGCCAGCCAACGCCGAACAATCATCACGATCGCCGCCGCATGGGTTTTGCAAACGAAGTTGCGGGCGGGTGGGCGGGACGGTTGCGCGAGCAGCGGACATGACAATTCACTGCGACCATGCACTACTGCACCAAAAGAATTGCAACACCTAGCTTGCACTCCATTCATGACACCACATACATTGAACGACATATCTTGCCCAACGTAGATCACACCACTTCGAATGTACGATATGCAGATATACAAGTTGCACCTGAATCATGTATGTGTGTGCATGCATATGTGTCTATGTCTACGCATGTGGAAATGTATTTACACGTATCCAATGCGCAAACACAAAGGATACACACGTACATAAATACACACATACATACACACTTTGCACCACCACTCCCACGCCCCCGAAATTATCGAACCACCTTGGGGTTGTGCACTTTACGTATGTTTGTGCCTCATTGCCCATCCATTCGCAACAAAAAATCCCAGCCACACCAAGCTCACCCCCACCCCGTCACCATCATCCTCGTCAAATCGACATACGTGCACACAGCCGCTTATCTAGGAAACTCTTTGGCAACAGTCCCGTACAAGCAAACAAAAAATGCACACGCGCGCGTCGTTGCGCGCGAAGGCCGAACTCAAAACCAAGCACCACAACAAATACGGTAGCGCTGTAAGGAAGTAAAACGGATTCCAAGGGAACGCGTACAACAAAACACTGTTTTGCAACGCGGCTGCTCAAAGAAATCTGCACGCGCTCTTGTGGGCTCGTTACAGCAAAATCCGTGCTTTCGCTACCACACATCCATCACATGCGACCAAGCGGGCCCGAACTCGTTCGAACGCCCTGGCGCGCGCGCTGAACGGGCACGATCCCCGCCAAGAAACACCATGCGGGCCACTCGCGCGCATCGGCCGCGCGCACGTCGAAATTCCTCCAGAACATGAACCGCCGAAATGTGGACACCACCATCGTCATCGGCAAGATCTGCATCGGCGCCGTCATCGGCCTTGCCGTCGTCATTGTCATCCTCGTCACCAGCATCGTTCGTATCATCATCGTGTCTGATATTCTCGGCGCCGCCATGATACAGCGCCCGCCTGAACCACCGATTCGCACTGAAGTGCCCGCACGTCTGTGCTGACTGCGAGACGTTCTGGGAAGTACCCAGCGGTCAGCGCCACCGCAGCCGCGTCGGTCGCAGCAGGCTAGCTGGCCGCTCTGCGCGCGAGACTGCACGCGCTACCGCGGCAGCAGCCAGCGACAAGCACTCATCGGCATCGCCGCCGGATGGGTTTTGCAAACCAAGTTGCGGATGGGTGGTGTGCGAGCAGTGGAGTTCACCACTGCACCAAAAAAAAGATGCTAGAACACACCGTTTGGAGTCTACTCTGGCTAACATTGTTGTTAATTTGTCTTGTGGTTTTCAAACCGGTGTCGGCGTTTCAAAACTCCTGCAGCGTTGGCCTCATTTCAGGATCGGCGCTTTGCTCATATTTGCCCTCGTCGTTCAGAATGGCGCTCTCGCCATAGCCTGGACAATTTTGCTGGATCCAAACATTTGCTCGTCAATGTCGCCCCCTTCATTTCCTCTTCCCCGCCTTACCCCGATCACCCTCCCGCTGCTGCTGTTCGACATCGTCCTCCTCCTGATCCTCCTTTTCCTTTTCCTCCTCCTCCTCCTCCTCCTCCTCCTCCTCCTCCAACTCCACCTCTTCCTCCTCCTACTAGTCCTCATCCTCCTGATCCTCCTCCTCCTCATCATCCATCCTTCTTTCTTATACATGACTCCTCCCTGTCGCACCCCGAGACGGGTCGGTAGAGCAGGCCAGGCGTTTCGCCTGAAACTTCCTCGCTATGTCTGATCCTGAAGTTTGAAACTCGCAAGGGCTTCCCGGATGTAGGGCGGGTCGTTTTCAACATGTGGCTCTCGCCAGACCGCCACGCACGGTCACTTGTGCGCAAGAAGTTTCATGGAGGGCGGGCCGTTTTCAAAATGTGGCTATCGCCCTAGCGCCACCCACACTCACCTTAAAAATGTGCAAGAAATTCACGAATGGAGGGCGGGCCGTTTTCAAAATGGGATTCTCGCCTCAGCGCCGCGCACAGTCGCCTTAACAGTTCATAACAGTTTCAAGTATTCCGATGGTTGTCGTCCCAGAAAAGGACTTCTCGTAAGATGTTGGATCGCCAGGTCGCAACAGTAGTTTTGATTCGATTGGTAAAAGGCATGGTGCTTTGGAACGGTTGCAAATTTTGAAACGACTGTCTTCCAGCGGGATTCTTCCCGCAGTGGAAATAACTCCCTATAGGAGCCTATAATGACGAAAGTTTGAGGGAGGGTTTGTCGCACCATCGTTGACGAGTTTGTGATGTACACTGATCCTCATCCTCCTCCTCATCCTCATCCTCCTTGTCCTCCTCCTCCTGCTCCTCCTCCTCCTCCTGTTCCTACTCCTCATTTTCCTCCTGCTCATCCTCCTGCACGTCCGACACCTCCTTCTCCTCCTCCTCCGCCCATGTAAACAGCTCCCCAGGTCCACTATAACGACTGTCGGCGGATAGACAAAAATCAGCGCAATGTGAAGAGTCAGATATCATATATGATGCGAGTGTGCCTAGCTTGCCCTCTCCCCCATCTCCTCTCCTGCCTCCCTCCCTCTCTTGCTTTCTGTCCCCCTCCCATCCCTCATACCATCCCCCTCCCCTCTCTTCTCGACCCCTCCCCTCCCTCCATCATTCCTCCCCCTCATCCCACCCCATCCAATACCCTCCCCTCCACCCCTTCCCTATGTACCCTGCGGCCTTCGGGGTGAAGGGAAGGGGCGGTTCAAGCGGACCTCCACTTATTGTGATGGGACATGCGAGTGCGGGAAGTCTTTAGTGGTCGCTCGCTCCAAAGGACAGGCCAGCACGGACCTCCCGCCACCGAACTTGCAAGCACGGGCCCGTCACGAGCGAGCCCGCAGCCTCCCCCATGCGACCCGAGCAGAGGAGGGCGGGCGCCGCTTTACGGCTCCCTGCTGGGCGGGGTCGCTCGTGCTGTTCAGGTTGACGCACACGTCCTGGTGCGCCCCGGGCCCGAGCGTGCCAGCGCTCGGCCGCACCGCGTAGGCCTTCAGCACCGTCGTCTTGACCTTGAAGGCCACGTGGGCGCCGCTGGTGTTCGTGAGCCTCAGGACCCTGCTGGTCGTCGCCTTGGGGAGGAAGGAGCGGCACAGACATGGAGGCTTTCGGAGGTCCGCGCGGATTTGTCGGAGCAGCCGCGGGGGCTGCTGGCGGCGCCGCGACTCCAAAACTCCGGTGCGGACCTCCGAAAAGCCCACGCTCGTGCCGCCCTCCGCTGCGAGCCTTGGAGAAGCGCAGCCTGTCTCCAGGCTCCAGCCGGAGCGACGTCATGGGCGCCATCCCCCAGGCGAGGCCTCGCGCGCCGCGGGCCCCCTGCGGAGAGGCCCCCGAGGGGTGCCCGCGTCCCGGAGCAACCAGGGCTCACAGGAGGACCGCTGGCCTGGGCCAAAAGAGCTGCGGGGGAGGGGGCGGCTCGCGGGGACGGAGGAAGAAGGAGGGGGAGGAGGAGAAGGGAGGAGGAGGAGGAGGAGGAGGAGGAGGAGGAGGAGGAGGAGCAGGAGGAGGACCAGGAGGACGAGGAGGACGAGGAGGACGAGGAGGAGGGGGAGGAGGTGGGAGAGGAGGAGGAGGAGGAGGAGGAGGAGGAGGAGGAGAGGAGGAGGAGGAGGAGAGGAGGAGGAGGAGGGGGAGGAAGAGGAGGAGGAGGAGGAGGAGGAGGAGAAGGGAGGGGAGGAGGAGAAGGAGGGAGGCGACACCAGAGAGGAAAGCCCTCGCCCGCGCACGCTCAACCTCGGGCGCCCAGCCCCCGCTCTCTCTCGGCCCGGGCGGCCCCCGCGGGAGCAGAGTGCACGGCCCAGCGGGGGTCACGGGTGGACTACAGGGAGGAATAGCCTGGCCGTGGCCCGAGCATTTTGGCCACAGCGTACCCACGACGTGTCCCCATCGACCCGAACCGACCATTGAGGCGGTGGGACCTCTTCCCCCTCGTCGATTCGGTTCGGCCACGACATCGGACATCGGAGTCGTGGACGCTGCCCACGCCATAGAAAGGAGTCGGTGCACACTGCGAACACGTCGTGACGAGAATTACGATAACTGTAGGCATGTGGTCTGGGGTCAGGACGGCGAGCCCTCCGAAACCACTACAACCCACCCACTTCCTTCGTCCTCTTCCCCCTCCCCATTCTCTCCCTCCATCCGCGGCACGGCGGACCAGGGGGGATGTTCGGACAGGCGGCCATCGGCACAATCGCGGCCTGGATCCCAACCCCGGAAAAAAGGAGGAGCAAGAGGAACAGGAGGAACAGGAGGAGGAGGTTGGTTTAGAAAAGTTGTTGGGAAGAGGGGGTAGTTGGAGGCTGTTCGTCGCCCCGTTCGTGCTCGAGGAGGAGGACCACGGGCGGGAGCAGGAGTTCCATCGCTCAGAGTCTGGCCAACGTACCGAAAAACAGGAAGACGATGAAGCGCCAGCCCAAGATGCGTTTTCCGCCCGCAGGCCTGCAGCGCCACGCGCGGAAAGCTTCATGCAGAGCCGCCCGCAATGATCCTTCGGATTACTGACCCTGTGCCGCGCTCACGCGGGGCCCGTAAAAAAAAACAGAGAACGCCGTCGCATCCACATACACTTCGACCTCACGTAAGCACAACCAAGCTGGAAAATGAAATTGGGCAAAGTAAGCATGCCTGAACGCTTCAGCGTCCGCACTGTCATAAACGGTTTGCGAACGTTGGCAGATGATGGAGCCATTGACTCTGATTCACGAAGCAACCACCGCAGACCGATTGAAGAAATGAGTCACGACTTCCAGCCGTATTCAACCGATGTTCTAAGTACCGTCACAGATGGCTTCTGCCAGTTGGACGCATATTCCGATTCCGATTCGACACGTAACACCAACAACTACCAAGATTCCCCAACCAGTGTCTGCAATTCAGAATTGTATTTGTCATAAGGAAGAAACAAGTCGGTCCGTCGAGGTTTCGCCGCGTCCCCACCCGTTGTCGCCCCATTGCCGCCTACTTGGGGGGCCCATCGAGGTTTCGCCGTTGCCGCCTCGTTGCCGCCCGCCTCGTTGCCATCCACTCGGAATTCGTCGACGTTACGCCACGTTTCCGCCCGTTGACACCCCGTTGCCGCCCACATGGGGCGTCCGTCGAGATTTTGCCGCGTCGCCGCCCACTGCCGTTGTCGCCCATTGTGGGGGCCACTCGCCGCGTTGCCGCAGCGTCGCCGCCTTGTTGCCGTCGAGTTGCCGTACAGTTGCCGCCCACTTGGAGGGTCCGTCGAAGTCTCGCCCCGCTGCCGCCCACTTCGGAAGTCGTGCGAGGCTTCGCCTCGTCACCGACCGATGCCGCCTCTGCGTTGCAAATTCTGGGGGTCGTCGAAGTCTCGCGACGTGGCCGCCCGTTATCACCGCGTTGCCGCCCATGGTTGGGGCGTCCGTCGACGTTTCGACGATTCGCCGCCGCCCCTGCAATTAGACAGACGCAAGACGCCGCGCGCGATGGGAAGCAGAAGCTTCGCGGCGAGCGAAAGCATTCGCAAGGGCGGCAGCAGCCGACCGATCCGTAGGTCGCTCGCCAGCGAGAACGTCGACATCGCGGGCACCATCTTGCCGAGACGGGCACGACACCCGCCGCAAATGGGCACCTCATGCGCGGCGTGGGCCACGAGCTCGTCACCCAAATATTTTTAGCGAAATAAAACAATGACCCTCTGCGTGGCGAAAGCTCTGCAAAGACCGAACGCGTCTGTCACCGCCAGATGTGACTCAGACAGGTTCAAGATGTGTTGGTGCTGGAGGATGCACGTCGGGATGGCACTGCACGTCAGTGCTCGACGAGCGAAGATCCAAGAAGTTGTCGCGATGCGAAGTTGCGCGAAAACGCCTGCGGGGTTCGCCGCCAACCATTGCGCGGGCCGCAAGGCAGGGCCGCAAGGCGGGACGAGCTCGCCACCCAAGACCGACACCAGGCGGAAACACCCCTCGTGCAAGAGCCACTGATTCCCACCGGCTCCAGATCACGAACTGCCGACGCCTCCAGCTCTCACGGGGACGCCTCCCCCCCGAACCTCGCTGTCGGGCCCCGCGCACTCGATCCGCAACCTAGCATGGCGCCACACTGGATCGAGCAGCTGCTGCCTGCTGCCCGCCCCCCCCCCCTTCCTCGCCGCCCACCCCCCGCCCCCCCCCGCCCCCGCCGCTGCGGCCGCGGCTGCAGCCGCGGCTGGGAAAGGCAAAACCACCGCGAAAAATTCTCGATAGCCCCCCCCCAGCCGCGGCCGCGGCTGCAGTCACAACCGCGGCCGCGGCCGCAGCTGGGAAAGGAAGACCACCGCGAAAAAAAACGCTATATTTCCCGACTCCCAGTCGCGGCCGCAGCCACGGCCGCAGCCGCAGCCACGGCCGCAGCTAGGGGAGAGAAACGACCGCAAAAAATTCACACAGAAACAGTTCGCGCGGCGCTGCTCGAAACACACAGAAAAAGTTCTCTCAAGCGTGAAGAAAAAAGCTCAGACGTTTTGTCGTCCAACGTCGGTTCCCTGAAAAGTTTTGATAATAACATTGCACCTACGGACCTGAGAATTGAACTGGCAGACGCGGCATAACCCACTACACATGAGAAAAATATGGCTTCTCAAAATGAATTGTCAAATGTCTGTCAATTCTCGGCAAAACCGACCCCAAGTCACCACATTGTCTCTTAAGGTCGGATCTGCCAACTAGCTCCACCCTGCGCCCGAAATCCTCTTATTATGTCCAAAGAATTAGCAGAGAACGAATAGTTGTTCAGCCCGAGCGCTGATAGCACATGATCTCAGGCGTCTAGATACATTGCACGATGCCCCTGATGCTCTGTAGCTCATCTGCAGCACGAGTAAAACCAACAAAAGCACTATAGTTTCCAAGAGCGTAGCACAATACGAATCAGTGTTCAGCCCTAGCGCTAATAGCAGACTGAGTGTGGGTGTCGAGATATTTTCAAATAGCGCGCGTGATCAGTATCTTCCCATAGCAATGCCTAAGAGCTCTCAAGCTCATCTGCACCTCGAAGTCAAACCAGGAGCGAATTCCATCACCAGGAAAAAAAACATACTATGACAAGTTGTGTGGTGTCTGCGCTCATAACAGACCCAAGCCAAGCGTCTAGATACTTCAGACGATCGTGCCTTATGGTTTCCTTCCTATTGCTGTGCGGAAGAGATCTCAAGCTCATCTGCAGCTCGAGTTAAGTGAAAAGAAACACCATCAGTTCGAAAAACAATCGGTCGCATACGAATTGTGTTACGGACCTAGCTCGAGTAGCAGACTGTGTTCATAGCTCTAGATGCTTCAGCCGAACGCCCCTAATGATACTGGATCGGTTCATGTACGTACCAGCATTGTAGCTCTTCTAAATCTTGAATTAAGTACAGAAAACCGACAGCACTCGTCAAGATGACTCGAACCATACGAATAGTTTCGCGGACCTAGCTCGAGTAGCAGACCGAGTTCAGACTGCTCGATGCAACAGACGAACGCGCCTGATGATAGAGGATCGATTTATGTGCGCATCAGCTCTGTAGCTCTTCTAAATCTTGAGTTAACTACAGAAAACCGACAGCACTTGTGAAAATGACTCGAATAATACGAATAGTTTTGCAGACCTAGCTCGAGTAGCAGACCGAGTTCAGACCTCTGGATGCAACAGACGAACGCGCCTGATGACTCTGGATCGTTTTCTGTAAGCATCAGCTCTGTAGCTCTCCTAAATCTCGAGTTTAAGTACAGAAAACCGTCAACACGTGTCAAGATGGCTCGGAAGACAGTCGGTTCCTGCAAGTCTTTTGATAGAAACACTGCAGTTACCGATCTGAGAATTGGACTGGCAGACGCCGCATAACTCACTACACGTGAGAAAATATGCATGCTCAAAATGAATGGTCAAATATCTTTTAAATCTCAGCAAAACCGACCCCAAGTCACCACATTGTCTCTTAAGGTCGGGTCTGCCAACTAGCTCCACCTGCGCCCGAATTAGACTTAGCTCATCTTGCCGAGGCTCTGCGAGGTATGAGGTATTTGTAAGCTTCCAAAGCTCGGATAGCAGAGCGAGAGAAGATAGGTCCGGGGAGCTTCGCGAGGCCTCTGGAGCATGTTCTACGGGAACGCATTGGCGGAGCGCCCCCGAAACACGCTGCTGGTTCAAGCAACCCGCTGCGACGATTCTGAACCGCCGTGGAGGAGCTGCTGGCAGGCACCACCACCGTCCAGCTTCTAATCTAAAACCTTATAGCTTTCAAAGCTCTCCGGGAACTTGATAGCGTCCAAAAACCAGGATAGCACTGGGATCCGGCGGTAAACCGTCAACCAGGTAAACGCCGGGAGCCTCGTAGAGCTCTTTTCTCGCGCGGCGCTGCTCGAAACACGGGAAAAAGCTTTCTCAAGCGCGAAGAAAAAAGCTCGAAACATACGTTGTTTCATCCAACGTCGGTTCCCTGAAGTGTTTTGATAGTAACATTGCATCTACGGACCTAAGAATTGGACTGGCAGACGCGGCATAACCCACTACACGTGAGAAAAATATGGTGTCTCCAAAGGAATTGTCAAATATCTGTCAAATCTCAGCAAAAACGACCCCAAGTCACCACATTGTCTCATAAGGTCAGATCTGCCAACTAGCTTCACCCTGCGCCCGAATTCCTCTTATAATGTCCAAAGAATTAGCAGAGAACGAATAGTTTTTCAGCCCGAGCGCTGATAGCACATGATCTCAGGCGTCTAGATACATTGCACGATGCCCCTGATGCTCTGTAGCTCATCTGCAGCGCGAGTAAAACCAAGAAAAACAATACAATTTCCAAGAAAGTAGCACAGTACGAAACAATGTTCAGCCCTTGCGCTAATAGCAGACTGAGTGTGGGAGTCTAGATATTTTCAAATAGCGCGCGTAATCAGTATCTTCCCATTGCAATGCCTAAGAGCTCTCAAGCGCACCTGCACCTCGAATTCAAACAAGGAACAAATTCCATCACCAGAAAAATACCAGAATATGACTAGTTGTGCGGCGTCTGCGCGCATAACAGACCCAAGCCAAGCGTCTAGATACTTCAGACTATCGCGCATCATGATGTGCTTCTGATTTCTGTGCGGAAGAGCTCTCAAGCTTACCTGCAGCTCGAGTTAAGTGAAAAGAATCACCATCAGTTCGAAAAAAATCGGTCGCATAAGTATAGCTTTGCGGACCTAGCTCGAGTAGCAGCAGAGCTCTAGATGCTTCAGCCGAACGCACCTGATGATTAAGGATCGGTTTCTGTGCGCATCAGCTCTGTAGCTCTTCTAATTCTTGAGTTAAGTACAGAAAACCGAGAGCAGTTGTCAAAATCACTCCAAAAATACAAACAGTTTTGCGGACCTAGCTCGAGTAGCAGACCGAGTTCAGACCTCTGGATGCAACAAACGAACGCGCCTGATGATTATGGATCGGTTTGTGTAAGTATCAGCTCTGTAGCTCTCCTAAAGCTCGAGTTAAGTACAGAAAACCGTCAAGGCGTGTCAAGATGGCTCGGAACACAGTCGGTTCCTGCAAGTCTTTTGATAGTAATATTGCAGCTACCGACCTGGAAATTGGACTGGCAGACGCGGCATAACCCACTACACGTGAGAGAAATCTGGTTTTTCAAAATGAATGGTCAAATATCTTTCAAATCTTAGCAAAAACGACCCCAAGTCTCCACATTGTCTCTTAAGATCGGGTCTGCCAACTAGCTCCACCTGCAACCGAATTCCTCTTAGCTCATCTTGCCGAAGAGCTCTACGAGGTACTTGGTAGCGCCCAAAAGCCGGAGAGCGAAGAGACACTCACACCGGAAACCTTTCCTGAAGAGCTCTGGGGGGCTCTCGTGAAGCACTTCTGAAGCGCTGCCAGGCGCGCTTCCACACGTGCCTGCACGCGTGCAGGCACGCGTTGACGCGTGCTGGAAGCGCTCCCGGACCCGCTGCGACCTCGGGCAGGTCGCTGCGGGGAATGGGAACTGGCGGTAAACCGTCAACCTGGTTTTTGTGTTTACGCGGGCTGGCGAGGCGCTGGTCTTCAGCGCAGCCCGTGTCAGCTACGCAGCCTGGCAACTGAGCAGCAGTGAAACGAGCACCTACCCACGGAGGCGGGCTGAGGTGTCATATAACATTGCTAAACTTGAAGACGATTCCCGAGCCCAGGAGGGCGTAGGGATAACACATCATCAAGAAGCAAAATCACTGTCATCAAATTGCTGTAGCTGTATGCGTATGGCACGTGTCAATGCTTCGGCAGCGGACAACTCACATTCGGTGATCGTGGCGCCTGGCTCCAGCCAGGCCGCAGCAGCAGCGTCTCTCCAAATCAACGGTGTGTCAGCATGATAATGTAGAGAGGAAGAGGTCGGGTAGGGGGAGTATCGTGTAGAACACACTCCATGCCGAGACGCCCGTGAGGACATGTTGAGATAGCCAACCTGCATCCAGTAACCGCATGCACTGCCCTTGCTGCACACTCCCCCGTCGTACCCTCCACGACAGGCGACTACCTTCAAAGAATCTCGTTCGAAAGGATATCGATGGCAATAGTTATGATGAAATGTGTGGCCATCCCTGGCCAAATGAGTAAGTTCGTCTGCTCGGGTGTTTGCTTCACGAAATTCATGTACAAATATGTCTCTCCCAACGTTCGATGCCCGTGCTCGGTGTGAAAGGCTAAGCGCGTACATGTCATTGACACACCTGTGTACACGCTCACGATATGCACGATTATGACAACGCCAACGTCCCGTAAGCCAGCTCTGGACCAACAAAGAGTCTCCCTTGATCTCAATTCCAACTCCGTTCGACATGATATCAAATACAGCTTCCCGTTCATTAATAATCGCCAACCGTCTTGCTTGTTTCATGTTCTCCTCCTCCGTCGCCTCCTCGTTCCTTCCAGTTCCCTCCTTACACTCTCTCCCAACATCTCCTCCTGGTACCTGTTTCCAATTCGTGCAGAAGTACTCGAATATCTTAGGCCTACCATACGTGCGTAAAAGTGCTTCCCATGTCTGCAGAAATGTGGCATATCCTGGTCGGAAGGTCTCCCACCACTCATCCCCATGAGTCTGTATGTACGGGTACTGCCAAGACCGCTGCCCAACACTATCTCCTCCCGCGCGCAGCCGTTTGCCTTCAGAGGCACGCCTACGATCTCCATGACAGCGGAGACATTCAGTGAGAGCCATGCGGTGCGCTTCCCAAGTCTTGTGTGTACAAAGCAATGCCGTGCGAGAATCAACAAATGCACGTCTCGTGGTATCAGGATGTGGCTCAATCTTGCGTACAACACGTCGGCCGTCAGCGCCATCATTTTGCTGAGAGCCGCTCGAGACCCCATCCTCACAACTTACTCCTGAACCTGGGCCTGTCCACCGGGGAGGCCCAGGATTTGTGAAGTCAAAATTGCCGTAGGCCGTGCTTACCGAATGCGCGACGCTCCAACTCTTCCACGCCACGATCTGGACGATGCTAGGAAATCCCAGCGAGCAGAAAGAAGCCCTCGCTGTGTCAAGCATATGTGGCTTCCAGACCTCCCATCTCTGTCCCGCAGGCTTCCTTCGACAATGCATGGCCAGCAGGCATCTGCCCTCAAAGGTATGCAGCAATCGAACACCTTCAGGGTCCAGCGTACATGTATCCAATCCGTATGCTAATACACTCTGTACCAGGCTCTGATACCGACGATACCGCTTACGAAGAGGGAGAGCACGACAACGATAATACTTAGCTTGCCCATAAAACGCGCGCCGTGCACACTCAACCCGAAATTGTATGTCCTCGTGCGTGCCCCCATACTGCTGCGAGACGATCGTTCCCAACACATTCAGCTGAGAGACTGACTTGAACGGGACCTGCACCCCCTGGATATCAGCGAAGAAAGTAGTGGTATCGCGGTCGCCCACCACCATCGATTCAAGTGAATCTGACTTCCACTCTAGTCCCCATGTACGTAAAGCGTGAGTGAGTGCGTTGATCATCAGCTGCATCTGAGCCGATGTACTGGCCACGAGATATTTATTATCTGCCCAAATCGCATGATTGTAAACATGTGCGCGCGTCATGTCGTGCATGTTGCTGTACGGGATCTCCACACCTATACGTTCATTATCCCACCTCTGTATGACCTCCGCCCACATGGCCAACACAACCAAATTAAAGCACAGGGGAGACTCGGTACCCCCCGTTCTGAGAGATCGATCCCATCGTACCCCACCTAACTCCAGGCCCTCGAACGTGAGCGTGCCCGTCGTGTCAGTTAAGGGCTCGATCAGAGCATATTGTAGCTGTACAGGTATGTTAAGCATGTGCATCGCGCGTGCCAAAGTAGTGAGCTTAACATGGTCGAAGGCTCGTGCTATATCACATGAACAGAAGAACGCTTTTCTATCTTTCCCCCAAACACTCGCATGCTGTGAGATGGCCTTAAGGGGTCCCGCAACTTCCCACGTCCTCCGATCCTGTGCGAAACCATACAAGCCCAATCGCCCCATGTACTGTTCAGCATGCCTCTCGATAAGGATAGTAACACAGGTGAGGTACCATTTTCCTAACGTGTTCTGTACAACTAGATTGCGTGTTTGTGTGAGCGAATCAAGATTCATCAGCTTGGGCATCAGCGTGATGAGTACCTCTCTCCAGCAGTCAGGTGACCGACGATCACCTTGAAAGATATCTCGAAACACATGGAAAATCTGGCGAACAGCTCGCCACGCCAAAGCCTTCAAGAGCTCCACGCTGACCCCATCTGGGCCGCAGCTCTTGCCAGATCGCAATCGTGCACGTGCTTCGTTCACCACCCCCATCGTGAGCTGCATGCGCATGTCGTGCATCGTACTGCTGCTGCTGTGTGCCCTAGCTGCTCGTGCACGTCGCCGTAAGTCAGATACCTCGTAGAGCTCGTTTCTCGCACGGCGCTCCTCGGAACACATGAAGAAAGCCTCTTCATGGTGATCGGAAAAACTTGAAAAAAAAACGTTTTTATGTTTTTATCGAACGTTGGTTCCCCCAAGTGTTTGAATGGTAATAATACAGCTACGGACCTGAGAATTTCAAAGGCGCACGCGTCATCATCCACTACAGGTGCGAAAAACCCTGCTTTCTCAATATGAATTGTCAAATAACTTCCAAATCTTAGCAAAACCTACCCAAAGTCAGCACATGTTCTTTTCTGGTCGGGTCGACCAACTGGGCGCCGGCGGTAAACCGTCAACCTTTCTTACCGCCGGGAGACTTGTAGAGCTTCCCTGCCATATATTATGTCCAAAGAATTGGCAGAGAACGAATAGTTTTTCAGCCTCAGCGCTGATAGCAGACTGATCTCAGGCTTCTAGATATATTTCGCGATTGCCCCTTACGATTCCCTTCCCACTGCTGTGCTGAACAGCTCTGTAGCTCATACGCAGCACAAGTAGAACCAAGAAAAACAATATCCTTTCCAAGAAGTAGCAGAGTACGAATCGGTGTTCAGCACTAACGCTAATAGCAGACTGAGCGCGGGTGTATAGATACTTCCAAATAGCGCGCATGACGATTAACTTCCCATTACAATGCCTCAGAGCTCTCCAGCTCAACTGCACCTCGAGTTCAGCCCAGGAAACAAATTCCATCACAAGAAAAAAAAACAAAGTATAACTAGTTGTTTGGCGTTTGCTAACAGACCCAAGCCAAGCGTATAGATACTTCGCCTAGCCTCATGATTTTCTTCTGATTTATGTGCAGAGAGCCCTCGAACTCATCTGCAGTTAAGTGAAGAAATTCACCATCATTACGAAAAACATCTGTCGAATACAAATAGGTTTGCGAACCTAACTCGGATACAAGACTGAGTTCACAGCTCTAGATGCAACAGACGCATGCACCTGATGATGCTGAATCGATATATATGCGCACCCGCTCTGTAGCTCCTACATTTCGAGAAGAGTAGAGAAAACCGACAGCATCTGTCAAGATGACTCGAATAATACGACAGGTTCGCGGACCTAGCTCGAGTAGCAAACCCAGTTCAGACCTCTAGATGCAACAGATGAACGCGCCTGATGATTTTCAATGGGTTTCTGTAAGTATCAGCTCTGTAGCTGTCCTACAGCTCGAGTTAAGTACAGAAAACCGACAGCACCTGTCAAGATGACTTGAATACTAGGAATAGGTTCGCAGACCTAGCTCGAGCAGATCGACTTCAGACCTCCAGATGCAACAGATGAATGCGCCTGATGATTTTGAATGGGTTTCTGTAAGCATCAGCTCTGTAGCTGTCCTACAGCTCGAGTTAAGTACAGAAAACCGACAGCACCTGTCAAGATGACTCGAATAATACGAACAGCTTCGCGAACCTAGCTCGAGTAGCAGACCGAGTTCAGACCTCTGGATGCAACAGACGAACGCGCCTGATGATTCTACGAGGGTTTCTGTAAGTATCAGCTCTGTGGCTGTCCTAGAGCTCGAGTTAAGACAAAAAACGACAACGCCTGTCAACATGACTTGAAACAGCCGTTCCCGCCCGGACGCTTTTGGCAGTAATATCTACCCGATCGACCTGAGATTAAGACGGCGAGCGGGGATAAGATCGAATATGGTGGGAAAAATATTAGAGCTCCAACGAATTGTTGAATTCCGAGCACAAAATTTTCAACGGACCAAAAGTCACCAAAAGGTCCGTCGAGATTTTTCTTGGCAACTAACTCTCCAGCGCCCCGGAATTACTCTTAAGCTTCCAGCAACTAGCTAAAGGAAGCTCTACTAGCTCCAACCCGCGCCGGAATTCCTCTAGCTCATCGATAACTGGGAACCGGCGGTATACCGTCAACCAGGTTACCGCTGGGGCCCTCGTAGAGCTCTTTTCTCGCACGGCGCTTCTCGGAACACGTGAAAAAAGGTTCTCGAGCGGACCCCAAAAACTCGAAAAAAACACGCTTTTCTGTTTTATCGTCGGTTGCTCCAAATGTTTTAGTGGTAATACTGTACCTATGGGCCTGAAAATTTCACAGACGCACCCGTCATAACCCACTACAGGTGCAAAAAATCTGGTTTTTCGAAATGAACTGGCGCTGGCGGTGAACTGCCAACCTGGTCACCGCTGGGAACCTCGTAGAGCTCCTTGCACGCGTAAGAGTGCTTATAGTCAAAGCAGACAGCTTATCGGAGCATTTCTAGAAAAACGTCGAAATTCAATTGTTCGTTGTCAACTTCATGTCGGTTGCTCCTAATTTTTCGATAGTAAAACGGCTCTAGAGAGCTGAGCTTGGGAACAAATTTTATATGCCAATGCTCGGCGTAAAAATCTGCTTTCTGAAAATGAATGGTCAAATATCTTTCAAATCTCGGCAAACCCACCATAAATTGTTAGATTGTCTCTTCTGGTCGGGTCGGCCAACTAGCTCCACCCCGCGCCGGGATTTCTTAGCTCATCGATAACGAAGAGCTCTACGAGGTATTCTCAAATATCTTTCAAATCTCAGCAAAACCGACCGAAAGTCATCAGATTGTCCGTCTGGGCCGGGTCGACCAACGGAACCGGCGGTAAACCGTCAACCAGGTTACCTTCAAGTGCTTCAATAGTAATACTGCAGCTACGGACCTGGGAATTCCACAGGCGGACGCGGCATAACCCACCACAGGTGCGAAAAATACCAGTTCTCAAAACGAGTGTTCAATCTCTCAGAAAGTTCGGCCAACCGACCCAAAGTTCACACATTGTCCGCCCGAGCCGGGTGGGTGAACTAGCTGCACCCCCGGTCGGAATTCCCCTAGCTCATCGACTCCGAACAGCTCTACGAGGTAATAGCTCCACCCCGCGCCGGAATTCCTCTATCTCATCGATAATGAAGAGCTCTACGAGGTACGAGCTCCACCCCGCGCCGGAATTCCTCTAGCTCATCGACTGGGAGCCGGCGGTAAACCGTCAACCAGGTTACCGCCGGCAGCCTCGTAGTGCTCTTTAATCGCGCGAGGCTGCTCGGAACATATGGAACCAGCTTTCTCAAGGTGATCTGAGAAACTCGAAAAAAAATCGACTTTCAGTTTTCTCCAAAGTCGGTTCCTGCAAGTGTTATGATTATAATATTGCAGCTACGCACCTGAGAATTGCACTGGCGGGCGCGGCATAACCCACTACAGGTGAGAAAATACCAGTTCTGAAAACGAATTTGAAATTTTCTTGGAATCTTCAAACTGGGAGCCGGCGGTCAACCGTCAACCAGGTTACCGCAGGGACCCTCGTAAAGCTCTGAATGGACCAAAACGGTTCCTTGATGAGAGCAGAACAAGGCTTGTCAATATTAGCTTCAAACATCAAGAAATAAGGTTTTCGGGTTTTACACAACCTTGGTTCCTCCTAGTGTTTTGATCGAAATAACACAGGCAGAGTCCTGAGAATTGCACCATCGAACGCGCCATGATCGACTGCAGGAAATAAAAATCTGGATTTCCAAACCGAATCTCAAAATCTCTGACAATCGAAAAAGAGAACCAAATGTCACACATTGTCCGCCTGGGCCGGGTTGGCCAACTAGCTGCACTCTGCGCCGGAATTCCTCTAGCTCATCGTTTCCGAAGAGCTCTACGAGGTAAACCGACCTCAGGTTGACACATTGTCTCTTTGTGTCAGGTCTGCCAACTGGGAGCCGGCGTCATCGAAGCCGAAGAGCTCTACGAGGTATGCCGAAGAGCTCTGCGAGGTACGAAGAGCTCCACGAGGTACGTGGAGCGCTGTGGAAGAGCTGCTGGCAGGCACCACGACCGTCCGGCTTCTAATCGTAAGCCCTATTTCCGGAGAGCTCTCTAAACGCTAAAGGGTTTTAGATTGGAAGCGGGACTGGGAGCCGGCGGTGAACCGCTAACCACGTTACCGCTGGGAGCCTCATAGAGCTCTTTCCTCGCACGGCGCTGCTCGCAACACGTGGGAGGAGCTTTCTCACACGTGAGCTGAAAACTCGAGAAAATACGCTTTTTAGTTTATCCAAAGACGGTTCCTTCGAGTGTTTAATAGTAATACTGCAGCTACGGACCTGAGAATTTCACTGACGGACGCGGCATAACCCACTACAGGTGCGAACTTGGTAGCGTCCAAAACCGAGCGAAGAGGCACTCGCACAAACTGGCGCCGGCGGTGAACCGTCAACCTGGTCACCGTCGGGAACCTCGTAGAGCTCCTTGCACGCGTAACAGTGCTGAGGATCGAAGCAAGGAGCTTCTTGGAGTATTTCTATGACGACGTCAAATTTACATTTTTGGATGTCAACATGAAGTCCGTTCCCGGAAGTGCGTCACATTGTGTCTTCTGGTCGGGTCGACCAACTAGCTCCACCCTGCGCCGGAATTCCTCTTAGCTCATCGATAACGGCGCCGGCGGTGAACCGTCAACCTGTTCACCGCCGAAAACCTCGTAGAGCTCCTTGCACCCGTAAGAAAGCTTAGGATCAAAGCGGAGAGCTTCTGGGAGCTTTTCTAGAAAAACGTGAAATTGAGATTTTTCGGAGTCAACATAAAGTCTGTTTCCGGAAGTGAACTAGTACTGAAACTGGCTCTAGAGAGCTGAGCTGCTCTCATAATAAAATGTATATGCATATGCGCAAAAATCTGCTTTCTCAAAATGAATAATCAAATATCTTTCAAATCTTAGAAAAACCGACCAAAAGTTACCACATTGTCTCTTCTGGTCGGGTCGGCCACTAGCTTCACCCCGCACCGGAATTCCTCTAGCTCATCGATAACGAAGAGCTCTACGAGGCACGAAGAGCTCTACGAGATACACAGCAAACGCACGCAGCTCAGCGCGCGCGGAGACTAGGAACCGGCGATATACTGTCAACCTGGCTACCGCCGGGAACCTCGTACAGCTCTTTTTTTGCACGGAGATCATGAAAACACATGAATAAAGCTTCTGGAGCGAGATACGAAAAACTAGAAAAATCATGTTTTTTTTTTCTGTGTTTATCTAACGTCGGTTCCTCCAAGTGTCTTGATAGTAATACTGCATCTACGGACCTGAGAATTTGACTGGCAGACGCGGCATAATCCAATACAGATGCGAAAAATCTGCTTTCTCAAAATGAATTGTCAAATATCTTTCAAATTTTAGCAAAACCCACCAAAAGCTACCACACTGGACGCCGGCGGTAAACCGTCAACCTTTCTTACCGCAGGAGGACTCGTAGAGCTTCCTGACCATTCTTTGTGTCCAGAGAATAAGCCGAGAACGAATAGTTTTTCAGCCGGAGCGCTGAGCAGACTGATCTTAGGCGTCATCTCCGCGGCTCAACGATCCTCGCAGCAGTTCGCCCGCCCCGGCAGCTGGTCCGGGGGCGCTTCCGGGCACGCGGGAAGCGTTCCTGGCAGCGCTTCAGAAGCGCTGCAGAGGGGCCCGCGGAACTGTGAAGGACAGCTATTCCAGAGCGTACAGCAACGTTCGGAAGCTTTCCAGCGGCTCCAGAGCTCCGTCTCGCGAGATTTCCAACGTACCCCGTGGAGCTCTCGTCATCGATGAGCTATAAGAATTCCGGCGCGGGATGAGGCTAATTAGCGGACCCGACCAAAAGAGAGAATGTTGTAACTGTTGGTGGGTTTTGCTAAAATTTGGAAGATTTGGGTCTGTTGTGAGCGCAGACGCCAAACACGGACGTACTCTGCTATTTTCTCCCAAATGATATTTTCTACACGCTGCAGATGAGCTATGGAACTCTTCAGCAGAGCAGTGGGATATCACTGGGGCTGCTGGCGGGCACCACCACCGTCTGGCTTCGAATCAGAGCTCTTCGTGATCGATGAGCTAGAGAAATTCCAGCGCGGGGTGAAGCTAGTTGGCCGACCCAACCAAAAGAGACAATGTAACTTTCGGTGGCTTTGCTTAAATTTGAAAGATATTTGACGATTCATTTCGAGAAAGCAGATTTTTGCACCTGTACTGGGTCATGCGCCAGTCAAATTTTCAGGTCCGTAGGTGCAGTATTACTATCGAGACACTTGGAGGAACAACACAGAAAACGTGATTGTTCCTGTTTTTCGCATCTCGCTTCAGGAGCTTGTTCATGTGTTTTGATGAACGCAGTGGAAGAAAGAGCTCTACGAGGTTCCCGGCGGCAACCAGGTTGACGGTTTAACGCTGGTTCACAATCTAAAACCCCTTAGCTCTCAGAGAGCTCTCCGGGAAAATACCGGTTCTCAAAACGAATGTTCAAATCTCTCAGAAACTTCTACGCCGATAGAGCTCAGATTAAGACGCAGAGGCCCTCATAGTCGTTCACAGGTGCGAATAATCTGCTTCATCGGAATAAATAATGAAATATCTTTCAAATCTTAGCAAAACCAACCCAAAGTCATCACCTTGTCTTTTCTGGCCTACTACCTCCCCCCCGCGCCGGAATTCCTCTAGCTCTCTTCTCGCACGGCGCTCCTCGGTAGACATGAAGAAAGCGTCTGAAGGAAGACCTAGAAAAAACACGTTTTTCTGTTTTTATGTTTTGATAATAGCACTGCAGCTACGGACCTGAGAATTTGACTGGCGGACGCGGCACAACCCACTAAAGGTGCGAAAAATCTGGTTTCTCAAAATGAATAGTTAAATATCTTTCAAATCTTAGCATCTTGGTAGCGTCCACTGGGAACCGGCGGTAAACCGTCAACCAGGTTACCGCCGAGAGCCTCGTAGAGCTCTAGTCTGCACGACGCTGCTTGAAACACATGGGGGAAGCTTTCTTACGCGTGAGTTCAAAAGCTTAAAAATTTTCGTTTTTCAGCTTTCATCGAAACTCCGTTGATTCAAGTGGGGAAAGGACAGCACCTCTCAGATCACTCGTATAATACGAATAGTTTTGCGGATCTAGCTCGAGAAGCAGACCGAGTTCAGACCTCTCGATGGACCAGACAAACACGCCTGATTATTCTGAATTGGTTTCTGTAAGTAGCAGCTCTGTACCTCTCCTGAATCTTGAGAAGCACAGAAAACCGTCAACGCGTGTCAAGAGGTTCGAAACGGCCAACGGTTCCCTCAAGTCTTTTCATAATGATATTGCAGCTACGGACCTGAGAATTTCACTGGCAGACGCGGCAGAACCGACTACAGCTGAAAAAAAAAAACGGTTCCCAAAACGAACTTTAAAGTTTTGCACAAAGATTGCAAATCCGACCTAAAGTTATCACATTCTCTCTTAAGGTCGGGTCGGCCAACTAGCTCCACCCTGCGCCTGAATTCATCTTAGCTCAACTTGCCAAAGAGCTCTACGAGATACTAGGAGCCGCGGTAAACCGTCAACCAGGATTTTTGCGGGCTTTGCGGTGGGGTCCTCCAGCACATGCAAGCAGCGGTGCTCCCCGCGGCCACCAGGCGCAAGTGGCTCTACCGAGCGTGTGAGACGCTATCTATAACGGACGCAATCTGCGAGATTGCGTGAATTAGCTTCGAGGCGGCCGTTAACTCACAGACCGTCACGGTTGACTCCCTATCGAGGCCAAACGCCTCCTCGGCAATCACGTGACACTGTATAGCATTTTTATGTTCTACAAAAGCCTGCAGCCACCAGCCTCCCCCAGCCCCAATATCCGAGGTGCCTCCGTCGAAGTAACCCCTCAATCCTAAAACTTTCGAAGTATATAAAGGGGCAAGATACTCGTTTCTCTTCGATGTGTGTGGGCAAGCTCTGCAAGCCCACGTGAGTTCATCAGCATAACTGTTACCCTCCCTATAAAGATGTTTGATTGGGTCAGCCCCCGCACACGCAGTTCTCAAACAGGTGTCCGTTATAGCATCAAGAGTGTTTTGTGCCGCCTCCAAGGTGTTGTTATAGCCCATGTTCGTGCACCTCCAGTGCCCTCTTATCCATTGGACCACACACAAGCTGTCACCCAGTATTTCAAATGGAATCTTATCAGACTCATAGTCAAAGATAGTCTCATTTTCAAAGTTATGAGCAATGCGACGCGCAATCCTATCATTATTAACTTTCGTCTCCTCCTCCTCCGTACGTACAACCGAAACTCTAGGTTTGGCCAGATAGTCGAGAATGGCGGGCAGGTGCAATCTTTTGAGCAACTTCTCAACGAAAATCGACCAATCTTCTTTCCCAAACATCATAGTCTCCCACCACTTCGTATTGCCATTTTGATCAGCAATGAAGACATCTTCCCATTTTCTCCAACCGACGTATTTAGTCCCACCACGCCATCCAAGAAAAGCAGCCTGAGAATCCCTCGAGCGCGCAGCGAACGCGCGACGATGAGCGGCCCAGTCACCTGACGCATGCATCATGCCCAACCGCGCCTGAGAGTAGGCGTTGAGTTTGAAGACATTCACGTTTGCGCCAGAGGGTCGTGCCTCTCGCGGCTCACTATCATGATTAGAAGAGGGGGGGTCCCGTGGTCGCTTACTTCCCTGTGGGGCAGCAGACTGACTATCGGCGGAAGCGATGGGGTCATCTTTCACCTGAGCAATACACCGTCTCTTTTGACTGCCCCTTGGCGAACATATTTCATCCCGATCTCTTTTGTCGCATGGGCGTTGGGGCTGTCTGACACGCTTGGCGAGCTCCTCCTGGCTCGCAGTGAGACTCGGGCCAGGGCACCGCTTCTCTCCCCTGGCGGCCAGACGGGTCTCCACAATCTGCCTGCGACGATTCTTGGCCGCGGGCGTGGGTTCGCTCTCACCGTCGGCTGGGGGGGCTGTGGCCACAGGACTGACAGTGCCTTGGGCTTCGCGCTGGCTGCTCCTTTCTTCCAGGAGCCTGGCGCACTCAAACAGATGCGCCACCTGCAGCGGATCACTCAAAGGAACTCTTATTCTGGACGCAGACGACACACGACCAGAAGAACAATGAGCATCCTTTTTGTTCGGCTCCAAAGAAACTCTTATACTGGACGCAGACGACACACGACCAGAAGAACGTTGACAATCTTTTTTGTGCTCCGTCAGTCCCCCACGGCTACCAAACATAGCCGCAGGTCTCTGGGGCTCAGGCGAAACACTCTGAGGCACAGCACGAGGCGGACAATGAGAATGAATGGAGTGTGTACTGTGTGTGTGCAGCGTAGCTGTCGGAATATAACAAGGCAACTGATCGAAAGAACTTCCTCTCTCAGCCTGCGGCACAGAAGACATCGAACGAAGGTGTGCATGCTCTCCACTGTTCGTGTGCAGCGTAGCTGTCTGAATATAACTGGGCAACGTGTCGAAGGAACGGTCATCAACCTGCGGCACAGGCAATAAAGAATGGACATGTGTTGTATCATCACTGTGAGTGTGCAGCGTAGCTGTCTGAATAAAGCTGGGCGCGGACTCCGAAGATCGTTGGCCAGACAACTGAGGCACAGGCAAAGAAGAATGGACATGTGTGTGGGCCTGACTGTACGTGTGCAGCGAAGCTGTCGGATCAACATGTACTCTGTCTGTGTGCAGCGTAGCTGTCGGGATATTTTGACACGCAAAGCCTCTGGCAAAGCAAGCAATATCTTTCGCCCAGAGCCAGTTCTTGTGAATGAAGAGTTCCACCGCCGACTGAAATCCAAGGTTGGCGAACTGGTCGCGAGCATACTTGAACCTCCTCTTTTGGTAGACCGTCCAATCTTCAGTCACTCCTTTCCTCCTTCCTCCGATGATAGCTAATAGCTTTCCTTCCCAGGAGAATATTTTTTGTGCCGTGATGTTGTCAATCGTCATCCCTTCAATTGCGAAAAGTAGCTTACTCTGGATACGGAGTCGGTATCGCTGGAATCGTCTCTCAATCGGGATGCGATGACTTCTATAATATTCGATGTCGGCAAAGAAGGCACCACGGGCACGATCCAAGTTGAATTGCAGATCGCTATGCTGTGTCCAATATCTGTCCAACCTGTAACCCAGGATGTCCAAAGTGTTAACGCATTCAAGTTTATACGTGTGGGTCTGGATATGAAGAACTACATCATTCGAGCCATTGACGCCAAAGGGGATGAGCTTGAGAGAGGATGGTTTCCAATTGAGGCCGGCCTGGAGCAGGGGGAGAGTGAGCTCAGTCACCATGGTCCTGAGCTGCCGTTCATCTCTAGCGTACAGCAACAAATTGTCCGCCCAGAGGGCATGTGAAATCGTCGATCTAGTGGGCATGGGAACGGGGGACTCGACTACATAACCCAGATCACGCCCTGGCCAGGTCCCGACGATATCATTCCACAAGGCCACACTCACCACTTTGAATATGAATGGTCCGTCCACCCCGCCCGTCCTGATACTCCGATCCCAACCAATCCAATCCAAATTCTGGGTCCCTTCGAAGGTGGCTTTACACGTGTTTTCGGTCATAGGACAAAGAAGGGCATAAATCAAAGCGGGGTCAAAACCAAGCTTCTCCATACTTTGTAACGCTAGCTTGATAGTAACGTGGTCAAACGCCTGGAGTACATCGAGGCTGGCCAGATAGAGCTTCTCCCCTTTTCCCCATTGTGCAGCATGTTGGCAAAGATGTTTGGTAAACGATGTGACCTCAGAAACCTTCCTGAACTGCACAAACCCATACATGTTAAGAGAGTGTTTGATATTCACCAGGTGTTGTTCCCCTTTAATGACTAGGACATGGTTGTACCACTTCTGGACCAGGCTCAGGAGGCAGATCGCCCTAGTCTCTGAGAGCTCCTGAATGGACGGCGCCTTCGGGATGAGAGTTACCAGAAACCTCTTCCAATCCGAGGGGACCTGTTGGCGACGATTGGCGATCAGGCTGAAATGATGTCGGATTGTCTTGAGGCTGGCAAAGGGGATGAGCTGCAGCATCTCCCGTGTCACTTGGTCAGGTCCAGCCGCCCCACTCTTGAGGCGAGCCCTCGCTCGCAAGATGTCATGCATGGTGATGCTCACGCACTGGGACTGGTTGAGCTTCGATGCCAGACCTTCCAGAACCGACTTCACCTCCCTCCTCGCCCCGTAGTCCTCCACCCTGTCTTTCAAGTACCTCCCAATTTCCACCTGTTTGGCCTCGACATCGTAAGTAAGTTCCCACTCCCCCGTCATCTTTTTGACTTTAAGTGCCTGTGCTTGTGTACGTAATTTACGCTGTTCAACTTTGTGTTTGTATTCGAGCATGTCGGCATCATATTGTTTTCGCAGTGGTTTGATCAATCTCCGAAGACTCCTTACTTCATTCTGGCATCGAAGTTCTCTGGGCCAAAGAGCACGCCGTAACAGCCGTTCGAGCGTCCAAAGACGTTCCGGCCTCACAGGTGCACGAAGTGCGGCCACCTGGCGGCCAGGGATACTTGCCGCCGTATCTACGATGATCTGGCTGAGTGTGCCCCTGCCCTGCCTCCTCTGGTCGCCCACCTCCTCCTTCACGGGTCTCACGTCCCTTTTGATGTCCTCCTCCTCCTCCTCTTCAACCAAAGACTGTAATGGGCGATACCGAGAGCCTGCATCTTGAGACTGCCGTGACAGGGCACGGTCGAAGCTGGCGGCAGCCGCAGCAGGGTCCACAGGTTCCCATTGATGCAAGGCAGCTCGCTTCCTATTCTTGCAGCGTCGCCGCCTTCCCACAGCAACCGCAAGATGAACTAGTTTGTGGTCACTGATCTCCTGGATTGTGGCCGATCTCCCTGGGGCCCGAATCCACTCAGCAGTAGTCCCCGAGTCGAATTGATCAGAAGCACTGATGCCTATATAATCGAGCACCGCCTCCCCTCGGGGTGCTGCCCTACCTCGCCACGTGGCACAGCGAGGGCCAAACGTGTTTGCCAGTCGTAAACGATGCACACTGCAAAATTCTGTCAATAGGAACCTCATCTCCTCCAATTGTTTCTTCCTCACACCCTCCCTTCCTCCTCTGAATAGTACCTCCACCTCTTCCTTCACTCCCATACCAGTGATAGCACGGCCGTTGGCGATAATATTAGGAGCCATCTCAACGTTGGCATCCGTAAACAAGATAAGCATGTCTGGCTGCTCGGGGTGACGTCTGCGATACTCTCTGATCCTCCTCTTCACCTCCTCCAACACTTGACTGAATTCCCTCACCTCCTCATCCTTATCATCTGCATATGGCAAATACAAGCAAACAATAGCGGCTGGCCTGAACCATGCAATGACGAACCTTGGTCCGCGCTCAATGTCCCGTAGCAGAGCCTTCCAAGGGCCCTTCCACAAAATAGCTGCTTTCTTACACGAAGAGCGTTCCATGTGCCACCCATCCCCAGCAAGAATCTTTCGACTGTCCGTGAAAAACTGTGCCTCCTGGAGTCCCAACAAGAAAATGCCTCTGTCGTTGGCAGCATCCAGGATAGCTTTGGAAAACTGTGGGCCTCTTTTCTCGATATTCCATGTGCCCACTCTGGCAATCCACTCATGTCATTCAGCCCTCAGATCAGCCTGGAGCTGTGCCGTATTGATGGCAGGGTCCAAGACGGCCAGAGCGGGCAGGATCTCATAGTTCGTTGCTGGGTTAAAAACAGCGATGACCTTGCCATTTGTGGTGTCGTTGGGGAGCTTGCCCCAGAAGTGCGTCGTAGGTGGTCCCAGCTCCGCTCGAACAATAATTCCCAGGGCCGCATTGACATGGCGCCTGAAGATGTTCTGAAACTTACCTGCGCAATTAACATGTGGTTGTTTGTGCGGAGCCGCCTCAACAATGACTTTGATACTACCCTGTGCTTCTGTAGCCTGTTTGGCCACCTCTGTCAATGTTTTACTGGTTCCATTGTGCACTGCCGCAAGGAGTCTATGGCGCATATCCCACAATATTCTTGAGTCGGTCCCCATGGTGAAAAAGATTCTGATGCGACTGTATCCGAATGTGCGACCATCATTTTCTTCTTGAGTACGTGGTGTGTCAACCCTGCCTTCCGCCGAAGTGCTGGCGACGATCGGAGAAAGAACAATCTCATTGAGGATATCGTTAACATGTGATTGTGTCAGCATCTGGCGGCCTCGTTGCTCATAGTTTTTCCAGTCCGTCACCCAGCCCTTGATTTCAATGAAAGACGGGTTCCAGGTCGCACGAGTAAAGGCCCCAGACATCCGTGAAGACACTCCATTGCTGGACCCTGACTCCGATCTAGTTTGAAGCGTGTTGAATTCTGTTCTCAGTGCTGACAAGGATGCTGCATTATCAGTAATCTCGCGTCTCATTGAGGCAATTGACGCCGTGTGCGTCGCCAGTGTCGCCTCCATGGGGGCAAGGCGTGCAGTGAGGGTCTCGTTCAGCTGTATCCTCTGGGCATCGATCATGGCACTCTGAGCGCCGGCCCACCAAGCAGGGGGCTTGTCATCCGTTCTGTCACCACTGCGGCTCCTCTGGTCCCCACCTCTTCGCCTGCTGTCGACCAGGCCCGAGACAGGTGGCTGTGCCCGCTGGGGGCCGAAGGGTCCTACCGCTGCGTTCTCCTCCATCCTGAGATCTGGGAAATCAAGGGAAGATAGAGCACTGTCTCCGTCGATACTGTGGAACTCACCTACAGCTGATTCTGATAGCACACTGGGGGGTAGCTTTCTACTCTCCCACGAGGGACTTCTCTGAGTATTCCACGCCGTCTTTGCAAACTCGACCTCCAAAGAGTGTGTACGGTACTCAGGCAAATGACACTCTGCAGCACGCGTACGAGAACCTGAATCGAACAAAGAATGAGTGCGTACGGTCCACAGGCAAAAGACACTCTGCAGCACGCGTACGAGAATCTGAATCGAACACAGAATGAGTGTGTACGGTACTCAGGCAAAATACACTCTGCAGTAGCGCGTACGTTAATGGGAACCAAGAAAAACAGCACGGCACAATGCCGCTTGAGCCTCGTGAGCTCTTGAGCCAAAATGGCTACGGACCCTCGTAGAGCTCTGAATAGACCAAGTCGGTTCCGAGATAAGAGCAGAAAAACGCTTCTGAAAAATAAAGAAATGTTGTTTTCGGTCGTAAACAATGTTCGTTCCCCCTAGTCTTTTGATCGAAATAATGCAGCTAGGGCCCTGAGGATTGCACCATCGAAAGCGCCATGATTCACTGCATAGAATAAAAATTGAAATTTGCAAAGCGAATTTCAAAATCTCTCCCCATCTTCGAAAAACCGACCCCAGGTCACCACATGATCCGCCTGGGCCGGGTTGGCCAACTAGCTGCACCCCGCGCCGGAATTCCTCTAGCTCATCGATGCCGAAGAGCTCTACGAGATTCTTGTTAGCGTCCACAACCCGGAGAGCCAAGAGAACACACGCCATAAAGCCTTTCTAGCGAGCCCTCCGACGCTTCAGTGAAGCGCTGCTGGAGCCGGGGGGGCTCACCTACAGCGCCTCTGAAGCGCTGCCAGGAGCGCTCCAACTTGTGCCTGCACGCGCAGGCAGGCGTGAACGCGTGCCCGAAGCGCTCCTGGACCGGCTGCAAGATTTTACAGGGCCCCTGGACAGGCGAAGATGGGCTGCTGGCGGGCACCACCACCGTCTGGCTTCTAATCTAAAACCCTCTAGCTCTCAGAGAGCTCTCCGGGAAAAACCCGGAGAGCAAAGAAAATAGACGCCAGCAAATTTTCCTGGCGAGCCCTCGGACGCTCTCGTGAAGCGCTTCTGGCGCTTTCGGGGGGCTCACTGGGTAGCGCCCGAAACCCGGGGAGCGAAGAGAGCGAAAAGACCCCCGGGGACGGGAAACTGGGCGCCGGCGGTAAACCGTCAACCTTTCTTACCGCCGGGGGACTCGTAGAGCTTCCTGGCCATATATTATGCGCAAAGAAAGCAGAGAACGAATAGTTTTTCAGCCCGAGCGCTGATAGCAAATTGATCTCAGGCGTCTAGTGAGATCCCATTGCTGTGCTGAACAGTTCTATAGCTCATCTGCAGCGTCTAGAAAATACCATTAGGGAGAAAATAGCAGAGTACGAATCCGTGTTTGGCGTCTGCCCTCACAACAGACCCAAAACCAAGCGTCTAGATGCTTCGCGCCTCACGATGTCCTTCTGATTTTTCGGCCGAAGAGCTCTCGAGCTGCTCTGCAGCTCGAGTTCAGTGAAGAAATTCACCATCATTTGAATACGAATAGCTATGTGAACCTAGCTTGGGTAGCAGACCGAGTTCAGATCTCTCGATGCAACAGACGGACGCTCCCGATGCTTATGCATCAGTTTCTGAGCGTACCAGCTCCGTAGCTCTGCTACAGCCTGAATTCAATACAGAAAATGGACAATATCTGTCGAGATGACTCGAAGAATACGAATAGCTTTGCGGACCTAGCCCAGAGTAGCAGAACCAGTTCGGACCTGTGGATGCAACAGACGAACAAGCCTGATGATTCCGAATCAGTTTCTGTGCGTATGAGCTGTAGCTCTCCTACAGCCCGATTTACATGCGAAAACGGACAGCACCTCTCGAGAACGATGGAAACAGTTTCGCGGACCTAGCTCGAGTAGCAGACCGAGTTCAAACCTCTGGATGCAACAGACGAACGCGCCTGATTATTCTGCATCAGTTTCTGTGCGCATCAGCTCTGTAGCTCCCCCAGAGCTCGAGTTGAATACAGAAAACCGACAGTCCCTGTCGAGATGATCCAAGCGATGCGAATAGTTTTGCAGACCTAGCTCGGGTAGCACACCGATGTCAGACCTCTGCATGCGACAGGCGGACGCGCCTGATGTCTCCGAATTGGTGCCTGCAATTACCAGTCCTGTAGCCACCCTACAGCCCAAGTTAAGTACAGAAAACCGACAGCATCTCTCAAGATGACTCGAACCATACGAATAGTTTCGCAGACTTAGCTCGGGCAGCAGACCGAGTTGAGACCTCTGGATGCAAGAGGCGAACGCGTCTGATGATTCTGAATCAGTTTCTGTAAGTATCAGCTCTGTAGCTGTCCTACAGCCCGAGTTAAGTACAGAAAATCGGCAACGCCTGTCAAGATAACTCGAAACGGCCGATCCCGCCGCAACGCTGTTTTGGCAGTAAAAGGTACCCGATCGAGCTGAGATTAAGATGGCGAGCGGATATAAGATCGAATATGGTCAGAAAAAATACTAGAGCTCTAACGAACTGTTGAATTTCGAGAACTAAATTTTCAACCGACCAAAAGTCAGCAAAAGGTCAGTCGAGATTTTTCTTGCCAACTAGCTCTCCAGCGCCCCGGAATTACTCTTAAGCTTCCAGCAACTAGCTAAGGGAAGCTCTACGAGTTACTGGGCGCCGGCGGTAAACCGTCAACCTTTATTACCGCCGGGGGACTCGTAGAGCTTCCTGACCATATATTACGTCCGAAGAATTAGCAGAGAACGAATGGATTTTCAGCCCGAGCGCTGATAGCAGACTTGCTGTGCGTGTAAGAAAAAATCGTCAGGGAGAAAGTTGCAGAGTACGAATTCTGCGCTCACAACGGACCCAAAACAAGCGTCTAGATGCTTCGCGCCTCATGATGTCCTTCTAATTTTTCGGCCGCTCGAGAACAGTGAAGAAATTCACGATCATTTGGAAAAAATATCGCTCGAATACGAATAGGTTTGTGAACCTACCTCCGATAGCAGACCGCAAACGCTCCTGATGCTTCTCGATTGGTTTCTGTACGCACCAGCTCTGTAGCCCCCCCTACAGCCCAAGTTGAATACATTGAATGGACAACATCTGTCAAAATGACTCGAAGAATACAAATAGTTTTGCGGACCTAGCCCGAGTAGCAAACCCAGTTCAACCTCTGGATAGAACAGACGAACGGGCCTGATGATTCTAAATCAGTTTCTGTGCCGATCAGCTCTGTAGCTCTCCTACAGCTTGTTACGTGCGAAAACCGATAGCGGCTCTCAAGATGACTCAAACGATACGAATAGTTTCGCGGCCCTAGCCCGAGTAGCAAACCGAGTTCAGACCTCTGGATGCAACGAACGAACGCGCCTGATTATTCTGCATCGGTTTCTGTGCGTATCAGCTCTGTAGCTTCCCTAGAGCTGGAGTTATGCACAGAAAACTGACAGTTCCTTGGAGATGACTCGAGCAATACGAATAGTTTTGCGAATCTAGCTCAAGTAGCAGACCGAGTTCAGACCTCTGCATGCGACAGGTGGACGCGCCGGATGCCTCAGAATCGGTTTCTGTAATAACCAGCCCTGTAGCCCCCCTACAGCCCGAGTTCAATACAGAAAACCGACAGCAACTCTCAGGATGACTCGAACAATACGAATGGTTTCGCGGACCTAGCTCGAGCAGCAGACCGAGTTCAGACCTCTGGATTCGACAGACAAACGCGCCTGATGATTATGAATCGGTTTCCGTAAGCATCAGCTCTGTAGCTCTCCTATAGCTCGAGTTATGTTCAGAAAACCGTCACCGCGTGTCAAGATGACCCGAAACGGCCGATCCCGCCGCAACGCTTTTTGGCAGTAAAATGTACCCGATCGAGCTGAGATCAAGACGGCGAGCGGGAATAAGATCGAATATGGTCAGAAAAAATACTAGAGCTCAAACGAATGATTGAATTTTGAGAACAAAACTTTCAACCGACCAAAAGTCAGCAAAAGGTCCGTCGAGATTTTTCTTGCCAACTAGCTCTCCAGCGCCCCGGAACTGGCGCCGGCGGTGAACCGTCAAACTGGTTTTTTGCGGTTTTGCGGGCAGTGAAGGCTCCGTCGAAGCCTGCCCGAGCCAAACGCCCAGCAGGGCGCCTCGAGCTCTCTGCGAGCTCTCAGCACGCACTCGGCCGCCCCAATGAGGCGCTCCAGCGCCGTCAGTTCGGCATCAGTGACTGCACTATCTCTAGGCAAGAGAAGGGCCGCCTCCGCAACATCTCTCCAAACGAGACCGTCACAGGAGGCAGCAGGCTGAGGCGAGTCGGGGGCAGCGGAATGCCGCAGGCGCTTGGAGCAGTGTTCAGGATGGGGGAGAAAGGCGGCCTCGAGAAAGAAACCAATACCACAACCAGACGCATCCACTCCGCCGTCGAAACGACCGCGGAGGGCAACAAGCTCATGATACTCTAAAAGATCGGGTGGAACAGGCCTCATAGTGTAACACTCGCGGCCTTCCCGCGCACAATGTGCGAGGGCATCCGCCCTCTGGTTGTTCTCTCTGAATTCATGTTTGAGGAAGTCACGACCAAGGAAACTGGATCTGAGATGGTATCGATTTTCCAGCCACGCAATCTTATCCACCAGCTGATCGACTCTCTTTTGATACACGTTATTCCCCACCCTCCACTTCCCACGGACCCAATTTATAATAAGAAGACTGTCTCCGCAGAGCTCCACAGGGAGCCCATCCGAGACAACATCCCAGACCGTCGCCCTTTCATTCAGGATGGCTAACCGTTTTGCTAACTTTTCCGCCTCCGCTCCAGACACCTCCTGAGACATCAACTCATCCCAAGACATCTGTTCCACCACGGAGTCGGTCCCCTTTCCAGAATACACGAAATACTCAAACGCTTTCTCATGGCCACAGTGTTTCAGGTAATCAGGCATCTTGTCGAGGAACGTTTTCCAGGAAAACCCACCGCCCTTCCACCAAGAGGCCCCAAATAGGATATATGCCATGTAACTCCATGTATATGATGCACCAGCTCCGACACGAATACGTTTCAAAGCACTAGCCTCCTTCCACGATCCCTTCTGTCTGAGGACCTCACTAAAGTCTGAACGAGCACCCTCCCATGATGGACACGAACGAGGCACGGGCACCATTGGGAGGAGCAATGGGGAGAGCCAGCCGACGACGTTTGCAATCTTCCCGATTCGCATAAGCAGCATCCCAGTTAGTCGCATGATACTCCGCAACATATTTTGCCAGCAACCATGAACGATGCGATACACGTTGAACCGAACTCTGAAACCCATGATCGTGAAATAGCTTTCGAACAACATGCAAACGAGCAGGGCGCCATATGTCCCAGGATACACTGGCGGGTTTCGATGTATGACACATCCTCAACAAACATGTGCCCTCAAAGACGTGGATTTTGTGAATCGAGTCCTTTTCCCACGTCAGCCCTTCCGAGCCGAAGAGCAGGGTAGATTGCACGATGGACTGATAACGTTTGAACTTCAGATGCCAATGCACCGCACGGGATCGAAAGTATTGAATATGCCCAAAGAATGCCTTGCGAGCAGCGTTGAGACGGCGGTCAACATCAACGTGCGGCTCGCGAAAAGAAACCGCGATGCCATTCCCCAGTACGTTGAGGACGGAAACCTGCTGCAGCTCGACACTGACATACTCATCAGCCCCATCGAGGCCGATATCCCCAGGCATAGTAGAGCGATGGATACTGGTAAAGAATTTCCCAGGGGAGCAACCTATAGCAGCAAACTGAAGGCTGTCCAACTTCCAATCAAACTTCCATTGATGCAAGGCAAGAGTAAAGTCATTCAACTGTTGTTGAAAAGCCTTGGGGTCCAGGCCTGAGCCAATGATGTACACATTGTCAGCAAAGATGAGATGGTTTACCACGGCGGTCTCCGTTGTCTGGTTGGGGTTGGTACACTCGTAGCCTAGGCCTCCCTTGTCCCAGTCCTGAACAATATCAGCCCACATGGCTGTCACAACAGCGTTCCAACCTGCTGGGCTCTCGTTACCTCCCGTCCTAACGTGCTTGTCTACTCTGACCTCAGGGACCCCGAGACCCTCGAAGAGCACCGTGGAGACCTCGTCCGCCAGGGGTTCTAGTAGAGCCAGCTGGAGATACGGAGGAATACCGAGTCTTTCAAACGCAAGTGTGATCTTCTGAACCGTCATATTCTGGAAAGCTTGTTTAACGTCCAAACTGGCGATCAGCAGAGACCTATCCTTTCCCCAGATTGCCGCATGTTGGGCCGCACATTTGAGGGCCCCCGAGATCTCCCCACAGCAGCGCTCGGCCGCGAACCCGAAGAGCGAGATATGGGGCAACACCTTGGTAAAGTAGGGCTCGAGGACGACAAGGACCGACGACGAGCACCACTTCTTGATAGCACTCTCCACGGCAATACTCCTAGTAGCCTCCGAGAGATGGGTGAGCACTTTCAACTTTTTCGGCATCAGGGTAATGAAGGTCTGACGCCAAGATCCAGGCAAGGCACGAAGACCACGAAATATCTCATCAAAACGATCAGCAAAAATACGGACGGTCCGATACGGGAGTTCTTTGGGCACCTCCGCGGAGATCCCATCTGGCCCTGACTCCTTTGCCGTATGAAGACGAGAACGAGCTCGAAACACCGCTGAGACAGGCAGACGGGGAACATCCTGGGATCCAGCAGCCACGCGTGCACGCAGCGAGGCCAGAGAGAGATGGGCACGCTCGCGCTCGTCCACATCTGTGTAGCTATGCGTGTGATCCAAGAGGGAGGCGTGCCAATCAACCCGATCCACGGACCCGTGGACGCTCTCGATCGTGTGTTTCTGCGTCCTCCTCCGCCCTTCCGAGAACCTCCAAGCCATCCATCTCCTGTCGAACTTCCTCTTCTCCTGGTCTCTCCTCCTCCTGATCTTCTTGAACTCCCCCGACGTCTTGTCCCCCTCCCACCTCTTCACTTCCTCCTGCAATCGAATAAGTTCAGGGTGCCGACGGGGAGGGAGCATAGACGAGCAGGGGGCAGTCGAAGTAGCAGACGCCTCACGATGACAACGTCTCTCAATCTCTCCGAGGCTGAGGTTCTCGTCGATTGACGAGTCGAGACGTGTCTGAAAAGAGCAGCCGTCGTGCCAGGTCAGCGGCATCCATCTGGATAGGCACCGCACAGCCCGTGCAACGTATCTGGGCGCGACGACTGGTCTATCAAGCTGCAACTCCGTTTGCACCAACGCGTGGTCACTAAACCTGCGAGTACTGCCCAACTCACGAGGCCAGGACACCGAGGCGGGCGCAAACACGGTACCACGAGATACTAGCACATAGTCCAAGACCTTCCCCGCCTCTCGTGCCCCTGTCCGATATTCGTACCATGTGATCTCTCTCTCCCTGTCGTGTTGCTGGCAATCAAGCTCTCCTCCATCATCCAGTCCTCCACCTTGATACGTAGTAACGAATACCTCCTCCTCCTGTCCCTCTCCATCCCACCATCCCCATGACGAACATCAGCGCCTAGCAGACCTGGGCCCGTCAAGGCGGTCCCTTCGATGTCCGTGAGATGTGGTCTGACTTCCACATTCGCATCTGCAGCAACAACCAACTTGAGAGAACCATGCAAACCTTCCCAGTACCGCCTGAGAAGAGAAATAGAACGAAGACAAGCATCCGTGATGTTGAGAGCCTCCCCCACAGAGCTGTCGGGAAGGTAGAGTGAGACGAAGATAACCCGATTGAAAAGGACAGCCACCCATCTGTCACCACTAGACTGCGCACGTATTGCCGTTCCCCCACGGTACAATATGCCTGCCTTGCGACAGGAAGATAGCTGTGCACTAACCCCCAACTTAGCAAACCAGCCTGAATTAAAGCCGACATTCTCACATTCCTGCAAGCCCAGCAGATCCCAATGGACATCGTGAGATAAAAGACGCAGAACGTTATACTGATGATTGGCGGCCTTACCCGCCTTCTGGATGTTCTGCGAGGCGCAGGTGACGGAGATAGCACCCGAGCCCCGCGACGTTTGTCAACGACGGTTGACGGTAGCAAGCCTCTGCTCCATCGTTTCTGACGTGATGGCCAAACGGTGCAACAACGCAAAGGCATCCCAGTTCTCTTTGATGATACGCCACTGGCCCGAACCACCGTACTGGCCACCGGCTGCGAACTCACCCAACTGCTTTCGATTTCCGTCTTCCGCTGGGTCGGTCCACATCTCAGAAGGTGTAGCCCCGCTGCCAGCCGTTCCTTTGAGTTTGATGTTGCGAAGGCACGAATCTCTGGCCCAGATGCCGTGAAACCGACCGATGGCCTGCAGGTGTGGTGTCTTCCACGGTGCGCTCTCAACCCTGAACTTTACTCGTGAGGGGAAATTGGCACCATATCCCGCCATCTGATCCAGCAGCAGATTTTTCTGAGCAGCATCGTTCCAAGCATTTTCCCAGATCTTCTTGGCGCTCCAAAGGTCATCGTTTTCAGTGCCCGCATTGAATTTGATCCGAACACTCGCGTATGAAGCACGATTTCCCTGCAGACGACATGAGCCCATGGGGTCGACCTTGGCACGAAGAAGAGGATCTTTCGTTTCCAGCACGGCTAACAAATTTGTGACCAACTGATATGCGTTCCTGTCAGAGATAGAAGTACGATTACGCGTTTCTGCCGAAGTCCAGTCCTCCACCCATCCGTAAGCTTCTACGAAAGATGGCGCAAAGTCCGATGGGGCACCCGAGCGAGTCGAAGCACCCCCGAGGGAAGGAGGACCGTATTTCATCTGCTGCTCAAGAGCCGTGATGCGCGCAGAATCAGCATGCTGTTGCTTTTGGAGGTCAACAACTGCCTTCTCCGTTTTATCCGTCTTCTCATGAAGGGTCTGAAGTAATTGACGGCTCTCCTCACTCTCACGTTTTGATCGATCATCTTTGTCGAATGTCCATTCCAGGAAAGCCTTGAAACCAGAATCACTAGATTGACTGAGGATCACCTGACGTTGCTGCAACTCTTTGGCTCTCTCCTCTGCCATTTCCAAATCACGCCTCCGTTTCCGATCATTGGCTTCGGCATCAGTCATCCGAGCGTCGGCCATTGTGCAAATAGAGAGCACTGAATACAACACTGAATGAAGCACTGAATGCAACACTGGATGACGCACTGAATGAAGCACTGAATGCAACACTGAATGCAGAACAGTGAGCTCACTGAATGAAACACTGAGTGAAGCACTGAATGAATAGACGCAATGAGACAGCACAGAACAGACAGTGTGTGCACGATGGAGAGCACTCGATAATGCAGAATACCGCAGCAGAAAGGAATAGTATGCCGACACGTGTGCAAAGATGTACGGTACTCAGGCAAAAAGACTCTGAAGCACCGTGTACAGTAAGTGGAACAGAAGAACGCCTTACTGCACAATGCAGCTCGAGACGAGGGGGACCCCAGCGGTGAGACCAAGCCAAGCAGGAGGTAAGCTCTGCTCAACCCGGTCACCGCCGGGAACCTCGTAGAGCTCCTTGCACCCGTAAGAAAGCTCAGGATCGAAGCGGAGAGCTTCTTGGAGCTTTTCTAGAAAAACGTCAAATTGAGATTTTCGGAGTGAAGATGAAGTCGGTTCCCGGAAGTCAACCAATATTAAAACTGGCTCTAGAGAGCTGAGCTGCTCAGCGAACAAAGTTCATATGCCAATGCTCGGCGTAAAAATATGCTTTCTCAAAATGAATTGTCAAATATCTTTCAAATCTGAGCAAAAGCGACCCAAAGTCACCACTTTCTGGTCCGGTCGACCAACCTGGGAACCGGCGGTAAACCGTCAACCAGGTTACCGCCGGGGCCCTCGTAGAGCTCTTTTCTCGCACGGCGCTCCTCGGTAAACATGAAGAAAGCGTCTGGAGCAAGATCTCAAATCTCGAAAAAACACGTTTTTCTGTTTTTATCTAACTGGGCGCCGGCGGTAAACCGTCAACCTTTCTTACCGCCTGGTGACTCGTAGAGCTTCCTGACCATATATGATGTCCGAAGAATTAGCAGAGAACGAATGGTTTTTCAGCCCGAGCGCTGATAGTAGACTTGCTGTGCGTGTAGAAAATACCGTCAGGGAGAAAGTTGCAGAGTACGAATTCTGCGCTCACAACGGGCCCAAACCATCTAGATGCTTCGCGCCTCATGATGTCCTTCTAATTTTTCGGCCGCTCGAGAACAGCGAAGAAATTCACGATCATTTGGAAAAAATATCGCTCGAATACGAATAGTTTTGTGAACCTACCTCCGATAGCAGACCGCAAACGCTCCTGATGCTTCTCGATTGGTTTCTGTACGCACCAGCTCTGTAGCCCCCCTACAGCCCAAGTTGAATACATTGAATGGACAACATCTGTCAAAATGACTCGAGGAATACAAATAGTTTTGCGGACCTAGCCCGAGTAGCAAACCCAGTTCAGACCTCTGGATAGAACAGACGAACGGGCCTGGTGATTCTGAATCAGTTTCTGTGCATATCAGCTCTGTAGCTCCCCTACAGCTTGTTACGTGCGAAAACCGACAGCGGCTCTCAAGATGACTCAAACGATACGAATAGTTTCGCGGCCCTAGCAGCAGACGAGTTCAGACCTCTGGATGCAACGAACGGACGCGCCTGATTATTCTGCATCGGCTTCTGTGCGTATCAGCTCTGTAGCTTCCCTAGAGCAGGAGTTAAGTACAGAAAACTGACAGTTCCTTGGAGATGACTCGAGCAATACGAATAGTTTTGCGAATCTAGCTCAAGTAGCAGACCGTGTTCAGACCTCTGCATGCGACAGGTGGACGCGCCTGATGCCTCAGAATCGGTTTCTGTAATTACCAGCCCTGTAGCCACCCTACAGCCCGAGTTCAGTACAGAAAACCGACAGGAACTCTCAGGATGACTCGAACAACACGAATGGTTTCGCGGACCTAGCTCGAGCAGCAGACCGAGTTCAGACCTCTGGATTCGACAGACAAACGCGCCTGATGATTATGAATCGGTTTCCGTAAGTATCAGCTCTGTAGCTCTCCTACAGCTCGAGTTATGTTCAAAAAACCGTCACCGCGTGTCAAGATGACCCGAAACGGCCGATCCCGCCGCAACGCTTTTTGGCAGTAATATGTACCCGATCGAGCTGAGATTAAAACGGCGAGCGGGAATGAGATCGAATATTGTCAGAAAAAATACTAGACCTCAACGGAATTGTTGAATTTCGAAAACTAAATTTTCAACCGACCAAAAGTCAGCAAAAGGTCTGTCGAAATTTTTCTTGCCAACTAGCTCTCCAGCGCCCCGGAATTACTCTTAAGCTTCCAGCAACTTGCTCAGGGAAGCTCTACGAGTTACGTCGGTTCCCCCAAGTGTTTTGATAGTAATACTGCACCTAGGGGCCTGAAAATTTTTCTGGCAGACGCGCCTTAACCCACTTCAGGTGCGAAAAATATGCTTTCTCGAAATGAATGGTCAAATATCTTCCAATTTTTTGCAAAACCCACCAAAAGTTGCCACATTGTCCGTTCTGGTCGGGTCGACCAACTGGGCGCCGGCGGTAAACCGTCAACCTTCCTTTTTTTGCGGACTTTGCGGTCGACTGTGCAGGCTTTCCAGCCTAGTCGGAAGCAAGGAGCGGGCGCATCGGGAGTAGGCGGAAGCCTCACCGATCCAAACGATCAGAGGCGAAAGCCAACTCTTATTAGGAGGATGAGAGGTCAAGCACACACACACGACAAACAAGGGCATGGCGTGAGTGAGCACAATCAAAATCACATCATATCCTGTCCGAAATACGCTTGTACAACCCGCGGCAAGATCATAATCGTATGCTCAACGGCCGAGACCTCGGCATCAGTCACTGTTGAAGTTGGATCAATCGAGAACGCCGCACTGTACACCTCCGTCCAAATGATCTCATGGCTGAGTGGCTGCCTTGAGAGTCTCGATACCCTTCCAACATCTATCCAGCACCCGACTCCCACGCCGTCGCAAGAGACACCACCATCGAATCCAGCTCTGATGGCACAAACGCGAAACACCTGTTGTAACTGAGGGGCGTGAAGCCCTATCCTATCTCGAATCACTGGTGGCCCGACGCGGGCCGTATGAGTGAGTACATCTGCACGTGTGTTCCATTCCCTATATGTGTGGTCAATAATTTCCCTCCCGTGACAGGCGGGCCTAATTCCATATCTTTGACACATGTTGTCGAGTTGGTTTATCATTCTGTTGATCCTATCTTGATACGTACGATTTAGCACCCTCCAGACACCCTGCAGCCAAGACACCACCAGAAGACTGTCCCCAGAAATATACACAGGGATCCCAAATGAGTCGAGGTCGTACTCAACCTCCTTCATATTTTGTAACGCAATACGTTTGGCCAGTTTGTCGTTGAACGCCGCAGTGCCCTCTTGGGCCCCATAGGTGTGTAGGTCGCTTTGTGTGATAGTAAGTACCTCCTGCGGGGCCCCACCTGTTGTACCGTACCCTTTTCTTTTCTGAAAGTAACTCAGCATCGTCCGTGTACACATGTGCTCGCAGAACTGAACATACGCAGCATCTGTCGGCACAAAGGACTCCCACCATTTGAGTCCGTAGAATTCGCAGAAAGAAAATAGCCAGCATCTCTGGCCGACAGCTCGACCTGAACTAACATGTCTCCTTTTTAGCTGCGAGGCCTCTTGGAAGTGAAACATACCCCGCAAGCACTCAGACGCATCCGTCCTGAGTCTGTCCCACAATGGGCCATACGCAACCGTAGTCATGTGGTGATCTCTCCACGTACGTTGCGTCGAAGATATATCCTCATGAGAAGCAGTACACATCATAGAAATGAAATCTGCAGCATCCTTCGCGGAGTTCCACACCATACGAAGAAATCTCTGCACCAAACTCGCAAATCCATAAGATCGGAATTGCTCTCTGGCCTCGTGGTACCGCCGTCGGTTCCAGTCCGCCATAGTCTCCTCCTCTCTCCTCGGCCGTCGAAACATACGGCACAAACACCATCCCTCGAAGGCATTGAGCATGTGTAGCGAGGAAGCATCCGCAGTACATGTCTCTAGACAATACAACGCCATACTCTGCACCTTGTCTTGATAACGGCAAAACTTATCACGAACAGCAACCGCTCTGTTACGAAAGAAATTCGATTGTCCAATGAAACAAGCTCGAGCCTCCTTGATGCGATATTCAACATCAGGATGAGCAGGCACTAGGTATGTGGAGAAAATCTCATGACCCAATACTTTCATACTGCCAACACGTCGAAGTCTAAAGCCCTGATATCTCGAGCACGCAGGTATACACAAATCCTCGCTGGTAAGTATATGTCCGTCACCGTCCACTTTAGCATTCTCCCCACATGTCATGTACAACAGGCTGCTATCCTTCCATCTCATCCCCCAGTCATGTAGTGGTAGTGTTAGATCGTGCATCATCTGAGCCAACATAGTTGAGGAGGCAGAGACAAGGTAGCAGTTGTCCGCCCACACAAAGTGGTTCACAGTTGTCCGTCGCTCATACTCACCACAGACGCCCTCCAGCACATACCCCACACCTCTACTGTCCCAATCCCGAAATATAGGTCCCCACATGGCACATATGATAAGATTAAATAGAAGAGGCCCCTCAGGGCCGCCCGTCCGTATGCAGACGTCCCAGTTGATGTCGTGAATGGCCATACCCTCGACAACTAACGACCCCGTAGTGCAAACCAGCGGTGATAGCAAAGCATACTGGAGATAGGCAGGAATATTGGCATGGCACATAGCACGTTTGGCGTTTAGAAGGCTGCAGTGGTCGAACGCTTGTTTGATATCGGCGTTAGCGATATGGACCGTCTGATCTTTTCCCCAGATGTCCCCGTGTTGAGCCAGAGCCTTGAGGGCCCCCACAATTTCCACCGTCTTACGTCCCTCCTGGAAGCCGTAGATGCCCAGGGGTCCCATGAGGCCAGCCCGAGACACAAATTGTTCGACCAAGATCACCACGCAAGCAGAGCACCAACGGCTGAGACTGTTTTGCAGACAGAGGTACCGCGCATCTGTCAGCGATGTCAAGCTCGGCAGCTTGGGCATGAAGGCGATCAAAATCTGCCTCCAATCCTGCGGATACTGCCGTGCCAAGCGAAATATCTCATCAAACATCCGAGCAACGCCACGCAAAGTCGCCCACGGCAATGCCTTGAGGATTTCACAAGGCAGCCTGTCGGGGCCGGTGGCACGCTTGGACTTGAGACGTGACCGTGCCTGGCATACCACCGCCATTGTCAGTCCCTCAGTGCAGTACCCGTCACATAGGTTCTGTTGTGCATCCCTCCTCAACTCCTCCAACATCGCCATATCCCGTCCTCTGACCTCCTCCGAAGTATACTTCTGTCTGGTATGTGCTCTGATCTCCTCCACCCACTCCTCCCTGTCCTCAGATATCCGCCCCTGCACAATGAGGTGCTTGATACCATGACGCTCTTTGCGCCTGGAGGCAGGAGAGGTCCACGCGGCCAACGCCGCACGATACTCCCTCCGCAGTCCGTTGGCACGTCTGCGCAAGCTGGGCACATCCACTGACGCTGGCAGAGGCTTCCGTCGCAAAATCTCCTGGCAGGCCGTGAGTCCTGCAGGCCTAATTGGCGGTAGTCCCCGTCCCGTGGTGGCAGTCGTGAATTTGATATCCTCCTGCTCAGTACAGGCCCGAATAGTGGTCGACACAAGGTCCCCTGGAGAACAAATAGTATTGGCATCTCCCAAGACCCGATCGATTTCCTTTCGCGCCATATTGAGGCCCCCCCAATTCACCGTCTTATAACCAACCAAACTCTTTTCACGAGCTGCCGTCGGGATACTACGTTTGACCAGCTCAGCGCCTGTGTCACTAAAAGTCCCCTGAAGCAGGCCATGGTCGCTGAGACGACTACGATTTGTCTTCCCCCCATTACTCATGATCGTTTCAACCGTCATCTCATCGATCACCCACGTCCTGGGAACAAAAATGTAATCAAGAACCTTCTTACACGTCCCCCACCGAGATACTCCGTAGCTCTCCCATGTGTGTAGTCGTCGTGGCAAGAACGAATTGGCAGCCTTCATCCCCAGGCGCCCTAGAAAGCAAAGAACACGCTCGCGCAACTGTTGTCGTACGTCCCTCCTCACCCGCTGTGCACCTCCCTCCTCGCAAGTCCTCCTCTCCTCCTTGGTAGCACTTCCCACCGCCTCATAGACAGTCCCAGTGCGTGAGCACTGCAGCTGAGTTGATGGGGATAGCTCAACGTTGGCGTCGAGCAGCACAGAGACAGTCGCTCCCTTCCAGCGGCTGCGCAGAGTGAGAATAACTGATTCGAGCGCGCCCAACACCACGCACTGCACATCTACGGCGTTCTCGACGCCGGGGTCAGGAAGATACGCAGAGGCAACTTTCACAGGGGCACTTCCACTACCAAAGACCACCACACAGAACCGTTCATATTGACATATTGATTCACGCACACACGTACTCCACTCTTTGTTAAATAATAACCCACACTTACCGTCACAACTCACACGATATGATAGACCACACCGTCTGATATATGCATCGAATTTGCCTCCAAAAAGATTCTGGCATTCCTGGACACCCCAGATGCAATCTCGCATTGAAAGGCACCTCAGAATCTCATTCCCCTTGAAATTGGCCGACCCCGCCCGATTGAGGTTCCAGCTACCCAGTCGGATCCCCTTGAACGGTGTTCGGCGTCGTCGTCGTCACACCCTCCTGTTGACTTCCGTCTCGATATCAGCCTTCGTCTTAGTAAATGCAGGTATGAGTTGATGCAACCTGTCGACAGTCTCACTCGATACCTCCCATGTCGCCCGCGTCGTGGTAAACTCGGCCAGAAGCATCGGCCTCGGAGAGGCCGTCGTGGGCACTGTCCATATAGTCGATTTGGGCGGTCCCATTTCCCCCCGCACAGCAATAACCTCGATACCAATCTGTGTACACATGCTCCGAATAGTGCCGCAGAATCTCCCCACCGCCTTCACGTGGTCCCTCTTCCACTCTGGGCATTCGACACTGACTTTGATCGACTCAGGGTTGATAACCTGCTTCATATTCTCAATGAGGCACTGTGGTGCAGCGATCTGGATTCCTGGAGGAGGCGCGGGGCGTTTAGCAGGGGGTACCGTCACAAGGTCGATGCACCGTTTGACCCTCCAAATAATATCCCTGTCGGTCCCTGGCTTGAATTTGATTTTGGCCGATCCGAACATGTAACGGCCAGCGTTAATGCGCTCAGTACCGTCAACACACACGTGCACACGATCATCCTCCGAAAGACAATGATTTGTAATGTTATCTATGAGCACCTTCACATCCTCCCACATGAGCATTTCCTGAGACCTCCTATCCCTGCCACTCCAGTTGGTGACCCATCCCTTGAGTTCAACATACGTTGGAGAGAAGTAGGTGGTTCCAGGAGCCTGGTATCTTCCCGTCCTGGTATTGTCGGGCCTCGTCGAAGCGTCACTGGCAACTGAACCCGCGCGAACCTGTCCCTGGAGCCCCTGGACGATAGTCTCGAGTCGATTATGTTTAGTCTCAAGCCCTTGAACGCTCGTCTCCAAATTAGAAATCGTAACACCCTGCTTCTGGACCTGGGCCTGAACGTCGTCGATTTTGGTCCCCTGAACTCCTATGGCATCCTGGATCCTTTCAGTGTTATCATCCATCTTGTGCATCATCTGCAATAGTAAACTCTGCATACCATCCTTCCCCTCCAAGGCGGCCTTCCTTTCAGCAAGAACCTCCTCACGACTACGCTTCACAGGGGGGGCTCCGCCATCCACCGTCATGTTATCTGCATGCTCGGGCATTGTGTCGATACGCTGAGGTCCGTATCCCCACGAGTGCAACCACTGTCGTGTCACCGTCCGTTCACTGAGAGGTACAGCAGACTCACTATCTGGAGTAGAATCGGCAGTATTCAATCTTCCGTCCAATGGGTAGTCACCTGGGGTCTTCTCAATATCCTGAAGTTGTCTTTTACGAGAAGCTCGCTCGACAGCAGTATCTGGCCTTTGACCGTAATCCTGTGAGTACTGCAAATATGGCACTGCCGGTGATATATCCTCCAGCTGAAACCTTCTCGCGAGAACCGAAAAGTCGTATCCGTCCGTCGTCACGCACGTACAACAAAAGATAACAAGCGCAGCAAACAAAGAAAGCAGCCTAGCTGACCTCGAAGATGCCGTACCCGTCGATGGCAGCGATGGCTGCCGCGCCGTCTCCCCGCGACGCCGACGCTCCCTGAGCCCCAGTGGGATCCTGGAGCCCTGGAGCCGAGATGTCTTGAGCCGGGGAACTCGTAGAGCTTCCTGACCATATATGTTCGAAAAATTGCAGAGAACGAATAGTTTCTAAGCCCGAGCTGATAGAAGATTGATCTGAGGCGTCTAGTGATATCCCATGCTGTGCTGGGAGGAAGTAGCAGAGTACGAATATGTTTTTGGCGTCTGCGTTCACAACAAACTCAAACCAAGCATCTAGATGCTTCACGCCTCACGATTTCCTTCTGATTTTTCAGCCACTCGAGTTCAATAATGAAATTCACCATGATTTTGGAAAAAAAATCAGCCGAATACAAATATATGTGTGAACCTTACTCGGATAGCAGATGGAGTTCAGACCTCTCGATACAACAGACGAACGCTCCTGATGCTTCTGGATCGGTTTCTGTGCGTACCAGCTCTGTAGCTCTCCTACAGCCCGAGTTGCGTGCGAAAACCGACAGCACCTCTCAGGATGACTCGAACGATACAAATAGTTTCGCAGACCTAGCTCGAGCAGCCGAACAATTCAAGCCTCTAGATGCAACGGACGAACGCGCCTGATCAGTCTGCATCGGTTTCTGTGCGTGTCAGCTCTGCAGCTCCCCCCGAGCTCGAGTAAATGGCAGAAATCTGACAGTCTCTGTCGGAATGACTCGAGCGATACGAATTATTTTGCGGATCTAGCTCGAGTAGCAGACCAAGTTCAGACCTCTGCATGCGACAGGCGGACGCGCCTGATGTCTACGAATCGGTGTCTGTAGTTACCAGCCCTGTAGCCACCCTACAGCCCGAGTTAAGTACAGAAAACCGACAGCACCTGTCAAGATGACTCGAACAATAAGAATAATTTTGCGGACCTAGCTCGAGCAGCAGACCGAGTTCAGACCTCTGGATTCAACAGACAAACGCGCCTGATGTCTCTGAATCGGTTTCTGTTAGTATCAGCCCTGTAGGTCTTCTATAGCTCGAGTTCTCGAGAAAACCGTCACCGCGTGTCGAGGTGACCCGAAACGGCCGATCCCACCGCAGTGCTTTTTGACAATAAAAGGTACCCGATCGAGCTGAGATCAAGACGGCGAGCGGGAATGAGATCGAATATCACGGGAAAAATATTAGAGCTCTAACGAATTGTTGAATTTCGAGAACTAAGTTTTCAACCGACCAAACAGTCAGCAAAAGGTCCGTCGAGATTTTTCTCGCCAACTAGCTCTCCAGCGCCCCGGAATTACTGGGATCCGGCGGTAAACCTTCAACCAGGTAACCGCCGGGAGCTCGTAGAGCTCTGTTTTCGCGCGGCGCTGCTCGGAGCACATAAAAAAAGCTTTCTCGAGCGTCAAGAGAAAAGGTCGAAAAATATGTTTTTTTTTCATTTCGCATCTTCGCTTCGTGGACCTAGCTCGAGAGTTCGGACCTGTCGATACGAGGAAATAACGCGCCGAGTGATACTGGATCAGTTCATATGCGCACCAGCTCTGTAGCTCTTCTAAATCTTAAGTTAAGGGAAACCGACAGCACTCGCCAAAATGACTCGTATAATACGAATAGGTTCGCGGATCTAGCTCGAGTAGCAGACCGAGTTCAGACCTGTCGATAGAACAGACGAACGCGCGTGATCATTCTGAATCGGTTTCTGTAAGTATCAGCTCTGTAGCAGGCCAACGCAGCACGAACCACTTCACGTTACAAAAATAATACTTTTGCAAAACGAATTTCAGAATCTCTCGAAATATTCGAAAAACCGACCCCAGGTCATCACATTGTCCGCCGGGGCCGGGTTTGCCAACTAGCTGCACCTTGCGCCGGAATTCCTCTAGCTCACAGATACCGAAGAGCTCGACGAGTTACTAGCTCCACCCTGCGCCCGAATTCCTCTTAGCTCATCTTGCCGAGAAGCTCTACGAGGTACTCTTGAGCTTCCAGCAACTAGCTAGGGAAAGCTCTACGAGTTACTAGCTTCACCCCGCGCCGGAATTCCTCTAGCTCATCGATTACGAAGAGCTCGACGAGGTACTGGCGCCGGCGGTGAACCGTCAACCTGGTCACCGCCGGAACCCTCGTAGAGCTCTTTCCACGCGTGTGAGTGCTCAGAGTCGAAAGAGAGAGCTTCTGGAGGCATTTCTCGAGAAATTGAACATTGATTTTTTTTCATGTCGAGATGAAGTTGGTTCCGCCTAGTGTTTCGATAGTAATTGTGCGCCTACAGAGCTTATATTAAGACGCAGAGGCCCTCATAATCGTTTAAAGGTGCGAAAAATCTGCTTTCTCAAAATAAATGGTCAAATATCTTTCAAATATTCGCAAAACCACCCAAAAGTTGCCACTTTGTCCTTTCTGGTCGGGTCGACCAACTGGGCGCCGGCGGTAAACCATCAACCTTCCTTACCGCCGGGAGACTCGTAGAGCTTCCTGATAATATATAATGTCGACAAAAATGCAGAGAACGAATAGAGCCCACAGAATGCCCCCGATGTTTCTGACTTGTCTTCTGTACGAGCTCTGTGGCTCTCCTACAGCCCGAGTTACGTGCGTAAATCGACAGAACCTCTCAAGATGACTCGAACAGTACGAATAGCTTGGCAAACCTAGCTCGAGTATCAGACCGAGTTCAGAGCTCCGGATTCGACAGGCACACGCGCATTATGTCTCCGAATCGATTCCTGTGATTACCATCCCTATAGCCGCCTACAGCCCGAGTTCAGTGCAGAAAATCGCCAGCACCTCTCAAGAGGACTCGAACAATACGAATAGTTTCGAGAACCTAGCTCGAGTAGCAGACCGAGTTCAGACCTCTGAATGCGACAGGCGGACGCGCCTGATGTCTCCGAATCGATTCCTGTCAACATCAGCCCTGTAGCCCCCCAAAGTGCAGAAAACCGACAGCACCTCTCAAGGTGACTCGAACAGTACAAATAGTTTCGCATACCTAGCTCGGGCAGCAGACCGAGTTCAGAGCTCTGGATTTAACTGAGGAACGCGCCTCATTATTCTGAATCGGTTCCTATAGCTGTCTTATAGCTCGAGTTAAGTACAGAAAACCGAGAACGCCTGTCAAGATGACTGGAATCATACGAATAGGTTGCGGACCTAGCTCGGCTAGACCGAGTTCAAACCTCGAGATGGAACAGGAAAAGGCGCCTGATCATTCTGCATCGCTAAGATGTGCTTACAGCTCTGTAGCTGTTCTGTATCTCGAGTTAAGTCCAATATACCGAGAGCGCGTATCAAGATGACTTCAAACAGCCGATCCCGCCTGCCTGCTTTCGGCGGTAAAAGGCCTCTCAAGATGACTCGAACAACACGGATAGCTTAGCAAACCTAGCTCGAGTATCAGACAGAGTTCAGACCTCTGAATGCGACAGGCGGACGCGTCTGATGTCTCCAAATGGATTTCTGTGATTACCAGCCCTGCGCCCCTGCAGCCCGAGTTAAGAACAGAAAACCGACAGCACCTCGTAGAACGACTCGAACAATACGAATAGTTTTGCGAGTCTACTTCGGGCAGCAGACGGAATTCTGAGCTCTGTATTCGACCGACGTGTCTGACGTCTCCTAATCGATGCATATGACAATCAGCACTGTAGACCCCCTACAGCCCAGTTGAATGCAGAAAACCGACAGCACCTCTCAAGATCACTCCAATGCGAATCGTTCACCGAGCTCGAACCTCTTGATCGGATACCTTTTACTGCCAGACAGCACACGAACGGGATCGGCCGTTTCGAGTGATCTTGATACGCGCTGGTATATTTGACTCAACTCGAGATAGGGGACAGCTGCAGAGCTGTAAGCACCTTATCGATACAGACAGTTAAGATCGCGAGCGGGAAAAAGATCGGATATCACGGAAGAAAATACTGGAGCTCAATCAAATTGACGACCTTCGAGAACAAATTTTTGAACCGACCAGAAAGTCACTTTTTTGGCCAACTAGCTCTCCAGCGTCCCGGAATGACTCTAAGCTTCTAGCAATAACTTGCTAAGGGAAGTTCTACGAGTTATTTCCAACCAAATAAAAGTGAGCAAAAGTTTCGTCGAGATTTGTCTTGCTAACCAGCTCTCCAGCGTCCCGGAACTGGGCGCCGGGGGTAAGCCGTCAACCTTGGTTACCGCCGGCAGACTCGTAGAGCTTCCTAGCTCGACTTAAGTTCAGAAAACCGACAGCATCTACCAACATTCCGACTCATAGTGAATATTTTTTGACATCGGGCAGCAGACCGAGTTCAGATCGCTGGATTCGACAGACAAACGCAACTGATGCTTCTGAATCGTTTTCTGTAAATATCAGCTCTGTAGCTGTCCTAGAGCTCGAGTTAAGTACAGAAAACCGAGAGTTCCTGTCAAGATGACTCGAATAATATGAATAGGTTTAAGGACCTAGCTCGGCTAACAAACTGAGTTCAGATCTCTGGATTCAACAGGCGAACGCGCCTGAGCATTCTACATCGATTAGCTGTGCTTACCAGCTCTGTAGCTCCGAGTTATGTTCAGAAAACTGCAGCACGTATCAAGATGACAAAACGGCCGATCCCGTCTCAGTGCTTTTCGATCGTAATATTCACCCGATCGAGCAAAGAGAATCTCGGGGACGGGAAACTTGGTAGCGTCCAGAGGAAGGGGACGCACAGTGGAAACCTTTCCTGGCAAGCTCGCGCAAGGTAAACCGTCAACCTTGGTTACCGCCGGGAGACTCGTAGAGCTTCCTAGCTCGACTCAAGTTGAGAAAACCGACAGCACCTGCCAAAATTCCGACTCATAGTGAATATTTTTTGACCCATGAACGCGACAGGCAAACGCGTCTGATGTCTGCGAATCGACTCTTGTCATTACCAGCCCTGCAGCCCCCCTACAGCCCGAGTTAAGTGCAGAAAACCGAGAGCACCTCTCAGGATGACTCGAAGAATACAATAGTTTCGCAGACCTGATTCGGGCAGCAGGCGGAGTTCCGAGCTCTGGATTCGACAGGCGCACGCGCCTGATGTTTTTTCAAATCGATTCTGTGACGACCAGCACTACAGCCCCCCTCAGCGCGAGTTGGTGAAAAACTCAGAGCACTTCTCAAGATAACCCCAATACGAATAGTTTCGCGATTCTAGATTGGGCAGCAACGCAAGTTCAGAAAAGCGCAACTGATGATTCTAAATCGATTTCTCTAAATATCGGCTCTGTAGCTGTCTTACAGCTCGAGTTAAGTACAGAAAACCGAGAGCCTGTCAAGATGACTCGAATAATACGAATAGGTTTGCAGACCTAGCTCGGCTAACAGACCGACTTCAGACCTCTCGATTCGACAGGCGAACGCGCCTAATCGTTCTGCATCGATTAGCTGTGCTTACCAGCTCTGCAGCTGTCCTAAAGCTCGAGTTATCTTCAGAAAACCGTCAGTGAGTATCAAGATGACTCAAAACGGCCGATCCCGCCACAGTGCTTTTCGATAGTAATATTCGACCGATCGAGCTGAGATGAAGATGGCGAGCGGGAATAAGATCGAATATCACGAGAAAAAATACTAGAGCTTAAACGAATTGTTGAATTTCGAGAACAAAATTTTTAACCGACCCAAAGTCAGCAAAAGTTCCGTCGAGATTTTTGTTGCCAACTAGCTCTCCAGCGCGCCGGAATTACTGGGAACCGGCGGTAAACCGTCAACCAGATTACCGCCGGGCACCTCGTAGAGCTCTTTTCTTACAAAGATTCGAAAATTACGATTTTTCGGTTTCCATCCAAAAGCGGTTCCTGCAAGTCTTTCGAAAGTAATATTGCAGCTACAGACCTGAAAATTTAACTGGCAGACGCGGCATAACCCACTACACGTGAGAAAAATCTGATTTATCAAAATGAATTGTTAAATATCTTTCAAATCTTTTGAAAACCAACCCAAAGTCACCACTTTGTCTCTTAAGGCCGGGTCGGCCAACTAGCTCCCTGCGCCGGAAGTCCTCTAGCTCATCGATGCCGAAGAGCTCCACGAGGTACTCTTAAGCTTCCAGCAGCTAGCTTAGGGAAGCTCTACGAGTCACTGGGCGCCGGCGGTAAACCGTCAACCTTTCTTACCGCCGGGGGACTCGTAGAGCTTCCTGACAACATATAATGTGAATACACTGAAAAAATAGTTGTTTCTGCCTAAGCAATTTCAGACCTCTCGGATGCAACAGCCGAACGCCTCGTATGCTTCTGGATTGTCTTCTGTACGTGCTCTGTAGCTCTCCTACAGCCCGAGCTTCGTGCGTAAATCGATAGCACCTCTCAAGATGACTCGAACAATACAAATAGTTTCACAAACCTAGCTCGAGTATCACACCGAGATCAGACCTTTGCATGCCGCAGGCGGACGCGTCTGATGTCTCTGAATCGATTCCTGTGATTACCAGCCCTGCAGCCCCCCTACAGCCCGAGTTAAGTGCAGGAAACCGACAGCACCTCTCAACTTGACTTGAACAATACGAAAAGTTTTGCTGACCTTTCGTGCAGCGGACAAAGTTCGGAGCTCTGGATTCGGAAGGCGGACGCGCCCGATGTTCCGAATCGATTCCAGTAATTACCAGCCATGCAGCCCCCCTACAGCCCGAATTAAGTGCAGAGAACCAACAGCATCTCTCAAGATGACTCGAACGATACGAATAGTTTTGCGATTCTAGATTGTGCAACAGACCGAGTTCAGAGCTCTGGATTCAACAGACAACGGCCACTAATCATTCTGAATCGGATTCTGTACGTATCAGCTCTGTAGCAGTGCTGTAGCTCGAGTTAAGTACAGAAAACCGAGAGCGTCTGTCAAGATGACTCGAATAATACGAATAGACTGGGCGCCGGCGGTAAACCGTCAACCTTTCTTACCGCCGGGGGACTCGTAGAGCTTCCTGACAACATACAATGTCGAAAAAAATTACACCGAAAAAATATTTTTTCAGCCCGAGCAATTTCAGATCCTTGGATGCAACAGCCGAACGCCCCCGATGCTTCTCGATTGTCTCGAACGAGCTCTGTAGCTCTCCTACAGCCCGAGTTACGTGCGTAAATCGACAGCACCTCTCAAGATGACTCGAACAATACGAATAGTTTGGCAAACCTAGCTCGGGTATCAGACCGAGTTCAGACTTTTGCACGCGACAGGCGGACGCGTCTAATGTCTCTGAATCGATTCCTGTGATTACCAGCCCTGCAGCCCCCCCTGCAGCCCCGGCTGTGGGTGGTGAGGAGGACACCCACCCCCGCCGGTCCACGATCCCTGCAGCAGCTTGCCGGAGCTTGCAGCGGGTCCGGGAGCGTGGCTTCCTAGCGTTTCCCAATACGCGTGGCTGCAGGGTGCGCGCAGCGCTTCGGCAGAGCTTCGGAAGAGCTTCGGCAGTTCTTCCAGGCTCCTAGGCAGATCTTCCTTGCGTGCTTTGCGGAGCCCCACGCAACGTAAACGGCGCTCCTGCGAGCGTCTCCTGCGAGGTTTCCAGCGTCCCGCGCATCGTTTCAGGCGGCCTGGCAGAGGTCCCCGTGCGGTGTTCCGTGGTGGTGCCCGCCAGGAGCTCTTGCACGGCGCGTCACATTCCCGCAGCGCCTCCGATGAGCCCGCAACAGGTCGGGGAGAGCGTTCGGTAAGCTTCCAAGCGAGCCTGGTGCAGGCAGGCATGCGAAAGCGACCATGGCAGCGTTTCAGCAGCGCTGCAGCGAGCCCCCTCAGAGCGCTCCAAGATTAAATCGTAGAGCTTCCCTTAGCGAGTTCTTGCTGGAAGCTTTAGAGTAATACCTCGTAGAGCTCTCATGATATAAGAGATAGAGGAATTTGGTGGCAGGGTGGAGCTAGTTGGCGAAATCTCGAAGAGGAACGCGATCATACCTTCCGCGACCTGGCTCAGCCGATTTTGAGCTTCAACCATTTGTTTGGGCTGATAATTGCGTAGAGCAAAGCTTTGCATCAGAGAAGTTGCCTCTCAACTCCTCAGCTCATTCGGTTGAAAAATTCTTCTGAGGGAAGCCCGAACCGGATCTCGAGTTGACATAAAACAATGAGACTTGAAGATTTAAAGGAGCTCCAGTATTTTTTCCGTGATCATCTTGATATCAGCTCATCGGGTGAATATTACTGTCAAAAAACACTCTGGCGGGATCGACCGTTTAGAGTTATCTTAATACGCGCTGACGGTTTTCTGAACACAACTCGAGCTTTAGGGCAGCTACAGAGCTGGTAAGCGCACCTGTCGCATCCAGAATCATCAGGCGAGTTCGTCTGTTGAATCCAGAGGTCTGAACTCGGTCTGCTAGCGAGCTAGGTCCGAACTCTCGGTTTTTTGTACGTAACTCGAGCTGTAGTAGGACAGCTACAGTGCTGATATTTGCAGAAACCGATTCAGAATCATCAGTTGCGTTTGTCTGTCGAATTCAGAGCTCTGAACTCGGCCTGCTGTCCGATCTAGAATCGCGAAACTATTTGTATTGATCGAACCATCTTGAGAAGTGCTCTCGGTTTTCTCCATTCAACTCGCGATGAGGGGAGCTACAGTGCTGGTGGTCACAGGAATCGATTTGAAGACATCAGACGCATCCGCCTGTCGAATCCAGAGCTCGGAACTCGGTCTGCTGCCCGAGTTAGATCTGCAGAACTACTGTATTGTTTGAGTCATCCTGACAGATGCTGTCAGTTTTCTGTACTCAACGGGCTCTAGGGGGGCTGCAGGGCTGGTAATGACAGGCGTCGACTCGCAGACATCAGACTTGTCCGCCTGTCGCATTGAGAGGTCACAAAACATTCACTATGAGTCGGAATGTTGGTAGGTGCTCGGTGTTGTCAACTTCAGTCGAGCTGGAAGCTCTACGAGTCTCCCGGCGCTAACCAAGGTTGACGGTTTACGCCGGCATCCAGTCCCGTCTCCGAGGGCGTCTGCGCTCTACGGGTTTTGGACACAACCAGGAACTCGTAGAGCGAGCGCAGCGGCGAAGCTTCGAGAGCGTCTGCTACGATGGCTCGAATAATACGAATAGTTTTGCGGACCTAGCTCGGCTAGCAGACCGAGTTCAGACCTCTCGATTCAACAGGCGAACACGCTAAATCATTCTGAATCGATTAGCTGTGCTTACCAGCTCTGTAGCTGTCGACAAGCTCGAGTTATCTTAAGAAAACCGACAGCGCGCATCAAGATCACTCGAAACGGCCGTTCCCGCCAAAGTGCTTTCTGGCAGCAAAAAATACTTGATCGAGCTAAGATCATAATAGCGAGCGCGAATGAGATCGAATCGGAAAAAAATATTAGAGCTGAAAATTTCGAGAACCAAATTTTCAACCGATCAAAAGTCACCAAAAGATTTTTTCTTGCAAATTAGCTCTCCAGCCCCAGAATTACTCTAAAGCTTCAGGAATTACTTGCTAAGGGAAGCTGTACGAGTTACGAGCTATAGGGCAGTTACAGAGCTCATAGTCATAGAAATCGATTGGAAATCATCAGACGCGTTCGTCTGTTCAATCGAGAGCTCTGAACTCTGCCTGTTGCCCGAACTTGGTCCGCAAACCTATTCGTATTCTTCGAGTCATCTTGAGAAGTGCTCTCGGTTTTCTGCACTCAACTCGTGCTGGGGGATGGCTACAGTGCTGCTGGTCACAGAAATCGATTTTCAGACATCATCCTGAGAGCTGCTGTCGGTTTTGGGCTGTTGGGGGGGATACAGGGCTGGTAATCACAGGAGACGATTCACAGACATCAGACGCGTCTGCCTGTCGCATTTAGAGGTCTGAACTCGGTTTTTCATTCGAGTTGGGTTCCAAACTGTTTGTTTTTTTGCCAAAGTCATCTTAAAGGTCTAGATCGGAATTCTCTGGATTTTTTCCCAGATTATATAATGTGAGGACGCTCTACGAGTCCCCGGCGGTAAGAAATGTTGACTGTTTACCGCCGGCGCCCAGTAATTCGAAAACGCTGGCAGGCTAGTTGGCTCGACAAAACTCAACTGAATTTTTCAGAACTTTGGCTCTTGAACATTAGGTTCTCGAAATCTGACCATTCGTTAGAGCTCTAGTTTTTTTCCCCGTGATATTCGATCTTATTCCCGCTCGCCATCTTGATCTCAGCTCGATCGGGTGAATAGTACTATCGAAAAACACTGTGGGGGGATCGGCCGTTTCGAGTCATCCTGATATACGCGCTAACGGTTTTCTGAACATAACTCGAGCTTTAGGACAACTATAGAGCTGGTACGCACAGCTAATCGATGTAGAATGATTAGGCGCCTTCGCCTATTGAATCCAGAGGTCTGAACTCGGTTTGTCAGCCGAGCTAGATCCGCAAACCTATTTGTATTATTTTGAGTCATCTTGACAGACACTCTCAGTTTTCTGTACGAAGCTCGCTGTAGGCCAGCTACAGAGCTCATATTTACAGAAATCGAATTAGAATCATCAGTTGCGTTTGTCTGTCGAATCCAATGCTCTGAACTCGGCTTGCTGCCCGATCTAGAATCGGGAAACTATTCGTATTGGTCGACTCATCTTAAGAAGTGCTCTCGGGTTTCTTCACTCAACTCGCGCTGAGGGGAGCTACAGTGCTGGTGGTCACAGGAATCGATTTTAAGACATCAGGCGCGTCCGGCTGTCGAAACCAGAGCTCGGAACTCGGTCTGCCGCCCGAATTCGGTTTGCGAAACTACTGTATTGTTCGAGTCATCCTGAGAGGTGTTGTGGGTTTTCTGCGCAAAATTCGGGCTGTGCTGCAGCTGGCAATGAGAGGAGTCGATTCGCAGACATCAGACGCGTTCGTCTGTCGCATTCAGAGGTCAAACAAAATTCACTATGAGTCGGAATGTTGGTAGATGCTGTCGGTTTTCTCAACTTGAGTCGAGCTTGGAAGCTCTACGAGTTTCCCGGCGGTAACCAAGGTTGGCGGTTTACCGCCGGCGCCCAGTGACTCGTAGAGCTTCCCTGAGTTCGGTCTGCTAGCCGAGCTAGGCCTGCAAATAACTCGTAGAGCTTAGCAAGTTCTTGCTGGAAGCTTAAGAATAATTCCGGGGCGCTGGAGAGCTAGTTGGCAGAAAAATCTCGACGGACCTTTTGCTGACTTTTGGTCGGTTAAACATTTTATTCTCGAAATTCAACAATTCGTTTCAGCTCTTGTATTTTTTCCCATGATATTCGATCTTATTCCCGCTCGCGATCTTGATCTCAGCTCGATCGAATACCTTTCACTGCCAAAAAGCAGGCAGGCGGAATCGGCTGTTTCGGGTCATCTTGACACGCAATAACGGTTTTCTGAAGATAACTCGAGCTTTAGGACAGCTGCAGAGCTGGTAAGCACAACTAATGGATTCAGAATGATCAGGCGCGTTCGCCTGTTGAACCCAGAGGTCTGAACTTGGTCTGCTTGCCGAGCTAGGTTCGCAAACCTATTCGTATTATTCGAGTCATCTTGATAGACGCTCTTGGTTTTCTGTACTGAAGTCGAGCTACAGGACAGCTACAGAGCTGATGCGTACAGAATCTGATTCAGAATCATCAGTGGCCGTTGTCTGTTGAATATCCAGAGCTCTGAACTCGGTCTGCTGCCCGATCTAGAATCACGAAACTATTCGTATGGTTCGAGTCATCTTGA
>CAUYUJ010014664.1:63012-85512 GCA_963575745.1 Prorocentrum cordatum
GTATTGGGGACTAATGGGACATCGCTCGCCAGAACGCGCTGGGCGGTTGGGCAGCTCGCTGCTGGGGTGCGTGCCCAGGGGCCTTGAAGAGGGGCTGGCATAGGCGTGCATGCCGGCGTCTAATCTGGAGCCCTCTTAGCCCTCCAAGGAGCTACCCGGGCGGAAGTGAGCTTCGAAAGAACTTCGGCGGAGCTGCGAGAGAGCTTCGGGAAAGCGTTGGCGTGCGCGCGTATTGGGAGCGAATAGGCAATCGCTTGCCGGCACGCGCTGCAGCTTCGGCCGGAGCGCGCCAGGGGTGCCCGGGGGCCTCCTAGTTCTGCGAAGCGTATCGGGAAAAAAACCCGGATACCAAGGCGACGGAAAGGCGAACGAAAACCCGACAAACATGTCTGGAAGCACCTGGAGAGAGACCAGGTTGACGGTTCACCGCCGTCGCCAGTTTCTGGAAGCACCTGGAGAGACCCCCCGAAGGACTTTCTGGAGAGCGCCCGGACGCGCGTATTAGTTGGAAGCGCCGAGTAAAGGTCTCTCGAGGCGCATTTCCGGTTTGAAGAACTCTGGCCGCGGATTCTTGACGGGGGCCGGAACGAGGTCTGGGGCCGCCGTGCGGTTCCGATATCTTACTTGGTAGCGTCCAAAACCCGGAGAGTAGAAAGCAAAGAGAATACACGCCGGAAAGTTTTCCTGGCGGGCCCTCGGACGCTCTCGTGAAGCGCTTCTGGAGCTCTGGGGGCTCCCCTGCAGCGCTTCTGAAGCGCTGCCGGGAACGCTTCCACGCGTGCCTGCGCGCGTGCAGGTACGCGTGGACGCGTGCCCGAAGCGCTCCCGGACCCGCTGCGACGTTTTGCAAGTCGCCGCGGGGATTCTGGAGCGGCGAAGATGGGCTGCTGGCAGACACCACCAGCGTCGGGCTTCTAATCTAAAACCCTCTAGCTCTCAGAGAGCCCTCCGGGAAAATCTGAAGCCCTCTCAGGCCTCAACGATCCATCCGGAATGCGCGGGAAGCTTGCAAGCTTCTAAGAAGGAGCTTCGCAGGAAGCCCAAAGGAGCTGCGAAGGACCTGCAGAGAAGCCCCAGGCGCGCGATTCGGGAACGAATAGGAAAACCGCCTCGGGGCCTCCCGCGTGTTCCTGGTTAGCTCGTGGAGCGAAAAATCTCAGATTGGAGAAATCTGGAGCTGCAGAGTAGCTCCGGAGCTCATTCTGGCTTCCGTTCCGCACCCCCAGCGGGGGGTTTCCTAAACAGGAAACGTGTCTGAGGCTCCTATTCTAGGCGTTTCCCAATGTGTCTGCCCAGAAGCTCTCTATAGAAGGTCCTTCGGGGGCTCCCCCCAGGTCCTTCCAGAGATCTTCGGCAAGCCATCGCGCGCCCTCCTGGCGCTCTACTATCAAGCAACCTTCTCTGGGCATGCTGGCCCAGGAGCCTTGGAGAGGGGCTGGCCTGCCCTGCGCTGCCCGCTTTAATTCTGGAACGCTCTTTGCTCTCTAAGGGCTATGCGGGAGCTTCCGAAGGGCGTCCTGGAGAGCTTCCGGGCGCGCGTATTGGGACATTATGAGGAAGGCCTCTCGGGGCCAGCTGGCTTGACCGGGGGCCTAGGAGAGGGGCTGGCGTAGCCCTGCCCGCTGATTTCTTATCTAGCAACACTCTTAGCTCTCCAAGGGGCTATCGAAGACAAGAGAAGCCTCTCGCAGAAGCCCTGGGATCTCCTGCGATGAGCCTTCGATGGAGCTTCTGGGGAGCTTCCGGGCGAACATATCGGGAAACGCGAGGGGAGGGCCCCTCGGGACACGGTGCTTGTTCAAGCAGGGCCCGCCGGGGATTGTTGCGGAAGCGGAAAGAAAACTCTGGGGCTACCCCGCGGTGATGGCATTGAATTATAATGCCCTACAGCTGCTATGTTCAAGGAAAAGCCAGCAAAGCAGCCCGTTCGAAAAAGCCTGACATGCCTGAGATAGACGCCTGCAAAGCCGTTCCAAGCATGCTTGGGGAGCTTGCGTGCCCGGGAGAGGGAGCTTCGAAAGGGCTCCCAGTGAGTTCCCGAAGAGCTGCGGAAAAGCTTCTGGCGCGCGTGCTGGGCGCTGGCCGGCGAATGATCGTCCAACTGGTTAGGGTTTCCCGGAAACATCAGAGCGACATTTTTCAAATACAACTCGAGCAGCAGACCGACCTTACATCTCAGCGAGTAGGAGGGCACAGCTACTGACCGTCGCCACGTGCGCGAGCAAGTAGAGTTGTGACCGAACCCTGAATCTCGATTCTTTCAACGAACAGACATGGTCGATTCAGGAAAATCGGTTCCACATGGATCCTCGTTCTCGATGAATGGCTCGCTTGTTAGTTTGAATGCGTGTTTTGCGAGGCGTTCAAGCATACATTTCGATGCTGCTGAGTCGGTGTCTGCAATCGAGAGCTCTGTAGCTGGTCTGCATCTCCCGATCAGGTCCATCAGTGGAATCCACCCGAACATGTGCTCATGCCTCATGCGAAGTCGGTTGCCGCTGATCAAGCGATAGTACAGGTGCAGCCGCAGCCCTGAAACTTTTACCGGCGAGCGCAGCGTACTCCACCATGCTATAGTGCACAGGCGTAAGAACATGAAATCTAAAAATGAATTTTCAATTTTCGTACAATGTTCCGAAATCCGACCTCAGGTCGTGACCGAATTCGCTGTGGCCCGGTCGACCAGCCAGTTCCACCCTGCGCCCGGCTTCCACTGGCTCATCTTGCCGAAAAGCTCTGCGAGGTATTGGGGGCGTGTAAGAGAACGTTCTCGGTGCGCGCTGTGGGGTCCCAGACCGGGGCGGCAGGGCGCAGGACAGCGTCGCAATTCAAAGCGCGTGAAGTGCCGGTGGCAGACGCTTGCATGGGCGCTGGAAAGCGTGCCTGGGGAGCTTGCAAATTCGAGAGATCCGCGGAGCTCCGCAGAACTGCGACAGGCTTCCATTGCGCGTATCAGGACATATATGGAAAACGCTCTCGGGATGCGCCGCGGACGCCAGAGACGAGCCTTGACTGGTGGGCTTCGTGCTCTGGGCCGGGCCAGTCGCCGGCCGGATTCCCCCCTCACTTGTGGAACCCGCAACTTGGATGGCGGAGCGCCAGAGGAGCGCGAGCAGGGCGCGCAAGATCCTCTCGGGGGATCTCTGGGCGCCGCTGCAAGGAGCTTCCACAAGAGCTTTGGGAGAGCTTCCAAAGGCCTCTCATGACTCCCTGCAATGTCAGGCCGGCCCTGCCGTGGTGTTCTGCCGGAAGCCGGAGCGAGCTCTGGGGCTACCCTGCGGCTCCGGCCTCTTGATCTGGAGCCCTCTTAGCTCTCGGCGAACTATCCGGGAAATGTCTGCGCCGTATCATTTGGCGCGCTTGCGGTGCCCGCGCTGAATCGCGCGCGGCGTCTGCGCAGATGGAGCGACGGCGCCCGCGGTAAGCGCGATGGCGCCGCGATGTCGGGGCGATGCCTGTGCCCGATGCTTCGGCTCGTTTGCAGTGCCTGCGCCGAATCGCGCGCTCTGAGCTCCGATCGCTGGCGGGCGCGGAGCGGAATGGTGATTGGACCGCGCGTCCTCGGCGCGACGTCGCTAGTGTTGCGCGGGGCAAGCAGCAGTCGCCTGGGCGTGGGCAACATCGCCCCCCCCGCTCGAAAAATCGATCTTGCAACGGTTCACCAATGCGCCCATCCACCTCGCCTACCAGGTCGCGGAACCCAGCCAAGGCGCTCCGCTTCCTGTCCTGGGTTGACCTTCTGCGTAGGATTATGGGAATCGGGGCTGGCCCAAAATGGCCACAGACGGCATCGCCTCGGGCGCAAAAGAGACGGCGACGGCGGTGACGGCGATGGCGACGAGGCAACGCTCGAGGATTGCGCCCCCTCACGCGGATGGAATCCCATCCCTGCTTCGTCTGGATAACAAGATGCAATGGGAAAACGCCAGTAGCTGGTCAGATGCGGGCATTTTCACGACCTGGTCAGGTCGGGGCAGTTTGGCAGCGTACTCCGCAAGGCAACTTTGAACTTGTAGGCTTCGAGCGATGTCGTCACGTCCGCCGTCGGCAGTGCGCGGCCGCGCATGGCCGTCGCTGCGCGCCAAGGCGCGATCGTGGTTTCAGAGCCGTGCACTTGCGTAGTCCAAAACACGGGCACAAGGAATGGGCGGGGGCGCGGGCTCGGGCGCGGGGGTCGGCGCGCACGTGGGCGCGGCCGCGGGGGCGCGGGTGCGGGCGCGCGGGCGGAAGTGAAATTCGTGTCACCTCTTCGAATTTGGTTTCCAGCGATGCCTGGGTTCTGTCTCGGAGCTGCGCGCGGGCCGAGGAAGCGCTGCGCTTGGGCGTGGGGAAAGAAGCCTGCTGTTTAGGGGCTGCGGGCGAGCATAGGAAACGTTGCGAATAAGCTGCGCGAGCGTTGGCGGCTCACGCGATGGGGGCGGCCAAGAAAACGCTTTTAGGGCACGCAAATCGAAACAGTGTAGCAATCTTCTCAGGACGCCATTCGGCAACGACTCCCAAACGCGAATCATCATGGTTATCACATTTTCTTGGGGCTGGGGGGAGCGGATACTTCGGACATTCACGGCGTAACGCCGTCACCGATATGTTGTGCAACCTTTTCGACGCAACATGGCGTGCTTTGGAAATAAGGCGCCGTTCGTGTGATCAAACATCGACTATTCGATCGGGGGAACCGCAAAGCCAAAACCGCCATTGATAACATCACGACTTGACCAAACCTTTCACACATGACGGCTGGGTCCTCCAAACTGAGATGCAACAGCTACCGGGGCTACTGGTGATGCGGGTACGGAATTCCCAATATCAACACCATGCCTTCGTCAATTGCAACCTTTCCAACATCACCTACAAAACTTACCCCTAGCCCGCTCGGTGGCGCCCGCTGCCCCGCTCCACGTTTAATCGGATTATCCAGACAACGCCCCGCTTCGACAGCCATTGGACTAGGTCTTGGATCTGGTAAGGTGCGTCTGCGCCCCGAAGGCTCGAACCCGCAAGCTTCTGTTTCTTCAAGATTGAACCCTGCGAGCTCTGACGAGCCGCGCTTTTAAGGCAAATCTGATTATGACCCCCCACTCCTTGGCATTTGACATTCTGCCAACGCCTCTCCGCCCCCGTCTGTTCCCCTTAGCTCCTTAGCCCCATTCTTATCCAACGAGCGTGTGCACGCCCGTCCCATTCGGTCCCGCATGTTTGTTCAGACATGCCGGCTTCCAGGGTGGCCCCTTCCACCAAAATCTCCCATGGGTGGAGCAGCGGCACCACCAGCTCCCACGCCACGAAACAACTATCGCCCCCGACTCACCCAAAGCCGCCCCAACCATTGGGGCCGCCGGAAAATAGATGGCAAAACGCGACGCCGACTCCAGCGCTTTGTTTTGTAGGCGTTGTGGCCCCACCAATCCCCAATCAGAGATTTCGGGGCAATTCTTATTCGGTTGGTTCTGCGCATGCACGGGCACTGCAATCTTTAGCAATACCTGATACTATCGATCCTGGTAGCGTCGGATCAGCGAGTACCGCGGATAAGGGTGCATACTGGTCATCACATGAGAAGAAGTCAGTGGTAAGACAAACTTGAACATGGTTACATTGCATTGTACATCTATTCATGCCGTTGAACGTTGTCAGTGTTTAGTACTATATACATCGATGAAACCATTGCGTCTTTCGCTTGGCGTCTACAATGCAACGGACGGCAACATTCTCTCTGAGAGCAGCTAGCGGCATAGGTGGCCCGCGTTGCCTATTTGCAGAATTTGTGCGGCCGCAGCGTCGGACAACACATTGGCATTGGTGGAACGTTTGAAATATTCAGCCATCATTTCTTTGACATGCAAATATTTCCCCACGGTGTTCTGACAATGCAAATGGTTCGCGGTTCTTTTAGGCATATCCGGTACGGCACGCGACAATAAACTTGAGGATGCCTACGGCAACGTCTTGATTTCTAGACTACGGGTGGGAACATCTAAATTCCAGTCCACCTCGCCGACATTTTGCAACTCTGCGAACGGAAAACGCATAATGGAAACGACTTGCTTTCCAAACACGGTTGTGCTGCTACATCTGCAGACGCACATCCCACAACTTGCGACACAATGCCAGATCAGAATAGCAACCACTGGCCATTTGGTAGACTCCAGGCCACCCCCCCCCAGCACAATCAAAACTAAAACAAACATCCAACGATGATGGCACCCCGACGCTGCGCGAAATGTAGCTGGATGCACATATTTCGGCATCGTCGACAGTTTGTACCGAAATGTCTGCGCGGCTAATTTGTTATACAATGTTTTGCGGAAGTGCAATGGATGCAGTTGTACCTGGACCACAACGACAATACAAAAAGGGAATTCACCCAGAGAAAAATACTATTGCCCGGCATGCTCGTCCACCCTACTGCGCATGGGATCCACGGTTGCGCACCCTTCGCGCAATGTGTGCAACACCATCGGGGCGTAAATCCACCACACTGCCTTATGGCACATTCAGGCGCCCTGAAAAAGCCAAAGATGGCCCCAAGATGGCCCCAAACAAGCTCAGGACCGGCCAAAAACACTCCAAGGCCGGGAGACGCCAGCATCGTTGGTTTTCCTTAGCTGTTTTAATCGGGGCGTCGCCTTTTTGGAGCTTCCGATGTTCCAAGGAGACCGAAGAGGCCACCATGACTTTCCCACGACGGCGCACGAAGCCCCGAAGGGGTCCCCAAAAGGGCCCCAAGACGCAGAGGCAGCTGGATAGCGAGATGATGATTGGCCTGTCATCAGAAAAAAAAGGGGTATGGGAACGGACAGAATGGTGCTCTGATGCCTACATTGTCTTGTCTTGCTTTGAGGCCGGCGGTTAACTGTACCCGCCTGGCAATCCGACATGCTCATCGCAGGCCTGAGCGACACATGCCCGGTCAATTGTATACATTCTCCCACAGTTGGGCTTTGCCTATAGTTGTTGATCGTTTTGTGGAAGAAGCCGTTGGGAACGGATTCAACGGCGGCGCCTGGCATTCCTCGGGTTGCCCTGTTGTCCAGTTGCCTTGCGTTCCTCGGGGTTGCCAAATTGTCTGGGTTGTCCATTGCCTGGTTGCCCGCTTGCCCATGTTCCCTGGCAATGTCAAGCGACGGCAGGCCATGCCAAACAAAACCAAACAACGCTGTACTCTGCATTGCTTCGCGTTGCTCAGACGTGCTTTGAACTGCTGTGGAAAACCGAAGACCACTTCTTGGGATCGCGCCGAATTCATTTCATTGTCAGGCGCGTGGCTCACGTGCATACCCGCTTGGGCACAACACTTCCAGAAGCCTGTCACATCGACGTCAATGTCCACATTACCTGGCCTCTTCTGTGTTTCCCGCGCCCGACGACGCAAGTGGATGCAAGTGGATCTTTCGCCAAACTCCCGAGCCCTGGGCAAGAAGAGCGCGCAAAAGAAGATGCTGCCACCGAACCAATCCCAACCCGCTAGAACCCACGGCCTGATCCGTCGCAAACGGGCGGGGGCTCTTCGACCATCCCAGCAACTGCGTAATATTTATTCGAGATTATGGACATCGAAACTTAACTTCGGAGGCCCGTGACTATTGTACTATAGCCTAATGGTGTTTCCGCCGAGCGTTGAAGCGAACCTGCATGAGAGGCTTCGCCGAAACGGCAATGCAGACCCGAAGCATCAACACCAAGGAAACGCAACGTTCACACGCCTCGGACGCCTCTTCGGCTGGTAAGCGAGAACGGCGACACCGGGAAAATGCAATTCCGTGTTGGGACGTGGATATTTTCATGCGGATGCTGGGAAACACTGCTCCGTGAAATATCAGACAAAACATGCCATAACAATTGCCTATTTAACCGATTACTGGTTTTGGCACCACCCCCTGGTTCTGACAGTCGTCACCCACTGTTCCGGCAACGGAAGCCAAGTGTTTCGGCAGCAGGCACGACTGGATTCGGCAAGGCATGCTGACGATCTCGACAACAATCGCCAACCACGTTGCAACATATTACAGCGAATGTGAATATCTCAGCGGACGCAAAATCCCTGTCTACTTGCACGGCGGAATGGTTTTGACGAACGCGTTTCGGCGTTTGCTTTGCTTATCCGACCAATGTTCGATTCTTCCTCTGCGTGAAGAAATCGCAGCAATCCATTCAAGCACGCGTGAGTCAAGGGGTGCGTCTCCTTCTTGGAGCCCTCGTTTTTCGCAATGGCCTCTGATGGCTCGGGCTCCAATGTTTTCCCTATCGCTTCCCGATGGCCCCCCGCCCAAATGGCCTTCTGTCTGGGGGTCGGCCGTAGGTGCTTGCCCTTCCATGGCCTTCCAAGGCTTGGCCCTATGGCTTCCGTGTGGCCTCTGGCCCCAGTGGCCCTGTGTCTGGGGGTCGGCCGTGGGTGCTTCGCCTCATATGGCTTGATCTCCTATGGCCTTCTATAGCTCGGCCTCCCGCTGCCTTTCATGGCTAGGTCTTCTGTGGCCTCTCATGGCTATGAACTATGGTCTCCTATGACCTGACCTCCTAATCAAGCTTGCGTGGCCCTTCAAACACTCTGGCGGTGGTGCCACCGTACCCCACAACGCGAGTTTGCGTGCCAGTGTGAGTATGTCGGGTGCCCTGGTTGAGGAATCAGAGGGGGTCCCCGTATACGGGGCGGCTAGAAGGATACCCTGCTGTCCCTTTCAGAGGAGGCTTGGGAGCCGCTTTACCTGTCCGATTTCGAAAGCCCTGAACCCAAGCATGTTGACGTCTCACTTATACTTCCGCCACCTTCCGCCAGCCTTCCGCCACCGGACCCGCCCCCACCTGGTCGCACGAGGCCCGAACGCTAGAAGGACATGCGGACACCGGTGTATCCAACTCTCGCCCAAACCATCAGCATCAATATGCTCCAAACTTCGTGATCGACTCGGTGTGGTTGTGTCCACATGGCGATCTTTTCATGCGGTTTCGGTTTCTGGTCTTCAGAGCCTCCAAGTCCGTATTTGGAATGCTCCTTTGCTACGCGTGGGTGTCGGTTCCGTAAACAAAACCTGATCGGACAAGAACGGGACGCACCGCTGTAGTCTAATGGGCGTATTGGGCGAAGAAGAAAAGGAAGGCGAGGACAACGAGGAGTCCACGACGAGGACGACGTGGCGAACGTGAGGATAGCGAGGAGGAGCATGAGGACAACGAGGAGGAAGAGAAGCACAAGGACGAGGACGAAGAGAACGATGGCGAGTACGAGAAGGAATGCGGAGGGCGATGATGACGACGACGACGACGACGACGACGACGACAGAGGACAGTACGAAGCAATTGGAAAAAGACGTTGCTCCTGGCGCCGCGCGGGGTTCTCTTGGGGCCAGTTGGGGGCTTCTTGGGGGCCCCTTGGGTCCTCTTACGGGCTTCTGGGGTCTTCTTGGGCTGTCTGGGCGCGTCGTGGGGTTTTGTGGGAGCTTTCTTAGGCTGTCTCGGCGCTGGGGGCCTCCTGGGCGCTCCCGTGGGTCTCTTGGGGCCTTCTTGGCCCTTCTCGGGCCGTCTTGGGGTTCTTGTGAGCTGTCTGGGTGCCTCCTCGAGCGCTCTTGGGGGTCTCTTGGGGTCTTCTTGGGGCGCTCTTGGGCGCTCCTGGGTCTCTCCAGGGCGTCTTTTGGGCCTTCCTTGGGCCGTTGGAAAACCCTCCCAAAGCGATTCGAACACGACATCGATGCGGAGTCCCCTCTTGGGCCGATTTTTGGAGAATGTCTCGAGCGAAACGGCCATTTTTCAAAAACCAGATCGGACAAGAACGGGAAGCGCCGCTGTAGTCTAATGGGCGCATTGGGCGAAGGATATAAGGAAGGCGAGGACAACGAGGAGTCGATGACGAGGACGACGTGGCGAACGTGAGGATAGCGAGGAGGAGCATGAGGACAACGAGGAGGAAGAGAAGCACAAGGACGAGGACGAAGAGAACGAGGGCGAGTAAGAGGAGGAATACGGAGGGCGATGATGACGACGACGGCGGCGACGACGACAGAGGACAGTACGAGGCAATTGGAGGAGGATGTCTCGAGCGGAACGGCCATTTTTCAAAAATCCGCCAGCGCAGTTTCAAAGTGTAACGCGTACCCGATTATTATTTTTACCACCAACAAGCGGGCCACGCCAGGGGCGCTTCCCGTCATCCGCCACCGTGCCCCCTGGAGGCGTCGAAGGACGCCAAGAACTACCTGGCAGGGTTTATGAAGCCTTCTGAGGGACCCACCCCTCCTTTCACCACGCTCAGCTGCGTGCCTCGCGCCTCCTCGTCAGGGCTCCTGGGCGGCCATGGCGCCAGTCTGGGGCTCTCCAAGGCTTCCAAGACAGCCCAGGAAGGCCACCAAGGCCGCCAAGACGGTCCAACCTGCCTCCAGGATGGCCCAAGATGGCCCCAAAGGTGCCACTAAAATCCTCATGACGACCCAAGATGGCATCAAGATGGCTCAAATAAGCTCCTAATGTGGCTCAACAAGGCTCCAAGAATAGCCCACCGAAGGGCCAGAACATGCACACACCCATGGTTTTCCTTTGGGTTTTCATTAACTCTTGGATTCTTGCGTCTCTGGGCTCCCGTCACATCCGAACGCCCCAGAGGTTTCAAACATCGCCCAAAAGGCCAAAGACAATATCAAAACAAGCGAAGAAGCGTACAATACTGCCTTCATAAGGCACAAGGCGGCTCTTGGACGGCCAAGAACGGCCCCAAGAGAGCCTCAAGCTGGCCCAAAACGGTCTCCAGAGGTACCCAAGACGGCCTAAGAGGATCCCTAGGTGGCAGCAACACGGCCCCACCAGACCCCCGGCCCCCCAAGACGGCCCAACACGACCGAAGAAGGCTGCAAGGGGCCCACAAGACCGCTTCACGGGAGCCCAAGACAGCCCTCAAACGGTCCATTGAGCTCAGTGAGAACTCCGAGTGAGGGAAAACCGAAAAACGCCACACGTAAGACAGCCTTCCTCTTCCTCCTCGTCCTCCTCCTTATCGTCATCGTCGTCGTCGTCGCCATCGTAATCAATATCATCATCAAAACCACCACCATCTTCATCGCCATCATCATCCCACCAGTCGCCACCCAAAGTGCTGGGCTTGCACGCCCCGGAAGACCAAAGACGGCCTCAAAGGACCCCGACGACTGTGCAACACGGCCTCAAGAGCCGCAAGACGGCCCAAGAGGGCCCCCAAACTGCCAAGAGATCCCAATGGGGTCTCCAAGAATGTACCACAAAAGCCCCAGACAGCGTTCAGACGGCCCAAATGCGCTCCATGAGAGCTCCTCAACGAGATGGAGACGAACGGGGTCACACATGACAGCTGTCCCATTCTTTCTCCGCATGGTCGTCCTCATCAAAACTGCATTCATCAACATCCTCAGTACCCTTCGAACCGCCGCCACCCAAGGTGCTGGGTAGGCATCCCAACAAGTCGCGGATGTCATCGTCATTCCGGGCGTCGGCCTCAAGTCGAGAGCGGGAGGCGGACTCGGCCGCAGCGAACCCCGGCGAACTCTTTAGGTATCCAGCCTAACCGCCGAGCACGCGGTCTCCGCGGCCCCATGGCGGACGTCACTCACGAGCAATGAAGAATCGTCCACCTCGCGGTTGACGCCTGAATCGCCCCAGACATTTCTACCCTTTCCTCGTCCTCCTCCTCCTCCTGTCCCTCCTCCTCTTCCCGCTCGACATCATCATCATCATTAACATCATCATCATCACCATCATCATCATAATCGTTGTCGTCGTCATCACCACCGTCAACACCATCTTCACCATCATCATCACCATCATCGCAAGCACCAACATCCTCATCCTGGTGCTCATCCTCATCCTCATCCCCATCATCATCATAAGCACCAGCATCCCCCTCATCATGAGAAGCTTCATCGTCCTCAACATCATCATCATTCTTATCATCATCATCGTCATCATCATTATTATCATCATCATGATAATCATGATGATCATGATTATCCTGACCATCATCAACATTACCATCACCATCAACATCCTCATCCATCTCCTTGTCCTTATCCTGCTCTTAGTCATCGTCCTCGACATCATCATCACAATCACCATCACCAAAATCACCATCATCATGCTCGCCATCATCATCAACATCACCACCATCATCATCAACATCGCCATACTCATCATCACCATCCGGCATCATCATTACCAACACCATCAACGCCAATATCATCATCGGCATCACCACCACCATCATCATCATCACCATCATCATAAACATCACCATCACCATCACAATGACCATCACCACCAGCACCATCTGGATCCTGATCCTGATCATGATCCTCATCATCACCACCACCATCATCATCGTCATCATCATCATCAACATCATCATCATCATCACCACCATCATCATCATCATCATCATCATCATCATCATCATCATCATCATCATCATCATCATTCACATTATCAACATCATGATCACCATCACCATCAACACACTTCCCATCATAATCGTCCGCATGACGGCTTTCCCACCCTCGAGCAATCGCCTTCCACTATGCTGGGCTGGCACGGTGGCGGGACTTGCCGCAAGCAGCTGGATATGCTTTAACGTAGTGCAGAGGGCCTTGCGTTGTAACATCCACCTCCCATTGCAGTGCGGTCGTTCATTCGGTGCTTTCCTTTTCTGCATATTTCTGGGCCAGTGGGATTTCCAACAACCCCTGATCAACCAGCATAGCGTTGTAGTTCCATACGCCATGCAACGAACAACTTTGTAATATCATACTGTATCCCTCGTTTGCGAAACCGCGCAATTAATAGGCCACCCTGCTGTAGGCACAAGGTGGCGTGTCCTCAAGTCCATTCGAGCTTTCTTCTTGGCGGATGGTTGTAACCTGCCCCAAAGGCCCCAACACCCGCAAGTCACTGAATACTTGGGCGCTTCTTTCTGGGCGCTCCTGGAAGCTCCTGGTGATCTCCGCGTCACTTTCTCGAAGGCCTCGGGAACGTGGTTGGAAGCCCACGCTTCCAGCACGGCAACAGATGTAACCCGAATGGCCGTCCTGAGGCTCTCTTGGAGGCCTCTTCGACCTTCGTACAAGCCCTGAGGGCCGGCCTCAAAGGCCAAACTTTGAACAACTTTACGTTCTTGAACGACGTCGGCATACTAGGCTTTTCGGTCTTCAGAACGTCCACGACGGCTCAAGAGCCCTCCACCATCGCCCACATACAGACCCCGAAGCTCAACGAGGCCACAAGACGGCTTCATGAGGGGGAACCCGACCTGATCTTTCGAGCAATGTGGCCCTCGATGCAACTGGCAGCCCCCACGAGGACGCCAAGAGGCCTCTCAAGAGACCCCATACAATCTCCAAAACACAGTGGCGGATGCCACCAGACATAGGAATCCACGGCAACACATCAACGATAACGAATCGGATAAGCGCTTATCAAGCGACACGGGATACCTGCATGTCACTAGACACGTATACTAGTACGATGGGAATTCAACAATATCGTGTTGTTCCGCACGCTGCCTTTTGTTTTGAAGGCGTGCGCACGCGGTGCTGACAAAGAACATGCGGAACATACCCACGCCTGCACTTCACATGACAACTTTGTTTACGTGCTGATACTTTAGTCATAGACATGTATTCAATTCGGACGTGGACAATCCAAATTTTGGACCCTGGTTTCTCGATGAAGAAATGTGGCTACCACTCTGTCAATGCTCTACGATACGGGGGAGACGGACCGGGAGGGGAGGGCGCAAGAAGGGGAAGCGGGGCCACGGAGGGAAGACGGGGAGATACAGTCCCAGAGTGAGCAGTCTGCGCAACTGCCCCCCAAGAAGCGCCGCCAAACACACGCTCACCAAGTTTTTTCACGCTTGGTAACATCGGCAACACTCGGCCAACACCTGGGGTCTCTCACATCGCTGATCAACGATCTGCCACTCCCACTCCTCGTCCCCCTCCTCGTCCTCGTCGGCCTCTTCACAATAGCGTCTGGTTTCCGTTGTGGAGCAGGGGTAGCAATATCAGTGACAGTTTCCGTAACATTAGCAGTATGCGGTAGTGGTTGGGGTAGCACAGGCGACAATAGCGTCAAACATGTTAGGGGGCATGCTTACTGGTTGCGGTACCTATGGTCTCCATTGTAGCGCATTGCATTAGCGGTGCATGTGGCTAGAATGTGGATGAGTGCTGAATTGGTGTCGCCAGCGTACAAGGACACTTACATCGAAAATCGCACGCCATCATGTCATTTTGATCTTATGATGGCTTCGTCACATTGGCTTCCGAAGTATGCTTGATCATCAGCCTCGCAATGCTATCAGGCAGACTTGTTGGTGAGCATCTGTTGGGGATGCACGGCCCTACTTTGATCTGGTCTGCTCATGCTATGGGGCATCTTGCAGCAACTTCCCCCCAAAGAATGAGCTCTGCATCTTGACCCCGTTAGTATAAAACAACGCACAGACTAACACACGGAAAGTCGATCTGAATGCTGCAGGCAAATGCTGCGGAACGACCATGTGATACAGACTCCGGCACATGACAAACAAGCGCACGCGCCAACACACCTATTAACTCGCTACGTATTTGAGCGAAGCTGATGGCAGCAATACTGTCTATGCCATGCCAACGGCGGCGAACATGCACACACAGAAATCAGAGGTTTCAGCGGAGGAGGGAAGGGAATGAGGGACGGCAGGGGTGGAAGACGACGGGCAACGATGAGAAAAGCTGACCGGCTTACAACTGGGGGAGCCGTGCTCCTTATGAAGCTTGATGCACTCATCGTGTGGACGATCTCTCGGAATGGGCGTCGAAGCCTGTGGGTCCCTCCAAGGGGGTAATAGGCACAGCTCACTTCAGTTGCAGCTGGAACAACAGGCGCATACGATAAACCATCTTGTCTTAAGACATTTTGGGGCACGAACGTTGTCGATGTTTGAGGAAGCTTAAATGCCCCCTGAACTTCTGTGGGTCCCTGGCTCCATCGAGTGATAAGAAGTTTCCGTGGGGCCTCTGCCAACGCGCCGATTTCTTGTTTGGTCTACTTCGGGGAGACGTAAGGGTCGGGATCGGGGGACTACGGTTGAACTGACAAGGCCGTCAAGAATTACGAGACCCAAACTGAAATTCGACAAAAACTCCCGCTGCAAACATCCCACGAACGAGAACCGTCAAAATTCAAGAGGGGTCCGTCAAAAGTGTCGGCAAACCCGAGTTCTGGCGAACACGAGTCTTACATCTCCCCGTCTACAGTATGGAACAAGGCAATGAAGCGGCCGATAGGGAGAGGGGGAGCGGAATGGACGGCTGCACTCAGACGCTCTAGATTACTCGGCAGAACAACCTGCTGACCCATGCCGTGGAACTCACCACTCGTCCTTGGACGAAGCCTCGGCGAATGCAGCGAATCGTGATCGTCAGGGTATGTGGCAGGAGCACGAAAGCATTCAAAGAGATCGCCGACACGCTTGCATTGTGCGGAGGCATGGCGTGCAGATGGCCATGTACAGCGCCCACGCGTCGGCCGAGCCGACGACACGCACACACAAGAGCACACACAGGCACACACACATTTTTCAGTCGGCGGCGCAGAGGAACCTCAGGCGCGGGCAGCAGATGAAAGTGCTAATTCAGACAGACTTAGCCGAAAGAACAGCAGTGCGAGAGGTCGCACGCAATGCAATGCAACATATGGGTGGTGTGGTGATGAGACGGTAACCCCAAAAGCGTGCAGCGGCCAGAACCCGATGAGTACGCAAAACGAACATGACTCAAGGCGAACTGAAACGCGAACAGTCTAGTGCACATTATGATCAAGCATCACCGACAGATGATGACCCCAAAAGCGTGCAGCGGCCAGAGCCTGAGGAGCGCAATAACTCGGCTCAAGGATCTGAACCGTCGGTACAAATGACAAGCTGTCAAGCTGCCAGACCAGGCGATTTGATGGGGTAGCGCTGAGCAAGGCCAGGCGGGACGACGAGTATATTGCTGCCCTACGAACCGTGGCTCAAAGCAAAAGCATGGGTGGAGTGCTAAACCCACAGGCCGCGGCAGCACCCCAACAGCGGACCCGAAGGGTGCCAGCCCAGCCATCAGGCGACGGCGTAAACACGCAAGGAGCTGCGCGACAAAGCGACGCCATCGGCCTTGCACCAGCACGAACCGCGTAAACGGTCGTGCAACATAATGCAAGAGTTTGGCGTGACAAAGATGAACACGCGGCCAGGCCGACCTAGCCTTGAACAAAAGGCGGGGCTGAACGCGGGCGACCGCGAGCAGCAACCGTTTCACGCGGCAACGCACATGGGTGGTGGACAGGCACGGCGAGCATGTCCATGGGTGGTTGACAGGCGCGAGAGTGGCCAACGTGCAGTGCAGGCGCCAGCGCTAGAACAGTACTCCCAACGCAAACAAAGCCGCCGAGAGATACATGAAGGCAAGTTAATCAATAGATGCTGTACGCGTCACCACAACAAGCCGCACCACACGGGTGAAGGGTGACAAAGTGAATAAAGGAGGAGCACATCGTACCCACCAACGGGCAACGCCAATGCATAGATGCCGGCAATCAAGCTGCCATACAGCCATGGCTAAAGCCAACAAAAATGCAAACTGCAGCCCCAGGTGCGGACACGCACCCCGGGTGCGATGCAGAAAGCAACAGTTAAACAGGCCGCGGCCATGCCAGCTCGCACCTCATGCCAACGCGCAGGCAACAAGGCGGTAAGGCCGCCGTTGGACAAGCTGCCAGACGGAAATCAACGCCGAGCACGAGCGGTGCCCGTGGAAGTTGCCACGCGCACCACTCGGGGCGCAAGAATGCCAGTACTCCGGCCAGCACGTGTTGTGAAAGGCACCGCCCGGCCGAGCCCCCGAGAAACCCCGGAGAGACAAACAGCCAGGCAACCAAAAACCCTTCCGCCTAAGACGGTAAGGGGAACAGAAACTGGCCAACAGAGGGCAGGATGGCACAGCAATGGACGAAACCGATCTGCCCCAAGACAAAATCTTGGGAGCATGCCGACAAGAAAGCTGGGCCGCGGCCAAGCCAGCCCACGCCCCGCACCGGGGCGCAGGCAGCTAGGCGGTAAAGCCGCCGCCAGGTCCGAAGACCGACGGAAAAAGGGCGCTACAACACGTGAGCGGAGCACAATAACCTATCAATTAGGACAAAAGCATGTGTGGTGTATGCAAAGCAAAACATAGCCGAGTACCAGAAATACAGCCATGATCAGCCACCTCACGCACTGTGCCAGTGTGCGCTGCATGGGGTCGAAACGATCATTCAGTGGACGACTGTTCAATGGCATCTCATCCAATTAGTAAATGTTGCGGATCCAAATGATCAGAAGCACACACTTTTTTCGCGTCGGCAGCTAGGCAAAGTGACTGCGCTGGCGGACATAATAAATTTAGGGCATACAGCTGCTAATTAAGCCGCGATGCGCGTGAGGAGCAAAAGGGGAGGCCCGGCGCGGGCGGGAACGAGATAGAAGCCGGGCCCGCTCACAGCGGGGCCAAGCCGCGGCCGGGGCGGCGTCGGGGTGGCACCCGGGCGGCGCCGGGGCGGCAGCCGCGGGGCAGCCGGGGGCGGCCGCGCGAGGCGGGTGGACCAGGCCCAGACAGTGCTGGGGACGGGCAGCACAATAAGGCGGCCGCGCGCCGAGATCGAGCCGACCTACCAGGCGACAGAGCAGCCGGAGAAGACCACCTCAGTGGAGGGGCCGGGGGGTACCTGGGAAGGGCCCAGCAGGCGAAGCGAGAAGAAACGCCGAGATCCATGGACCTGCGAGGCGCCAGATGGCGGGCGGCCAGGGTACCCTGTGGTTAGGGGCCGACAGCCACGCGCACTTTTTGCGTCGACGGCTGGGCAGAAGGGCGCTGCTCTGGCGGAATGGCAACAAGGGACACGCTGTATGCAAAGTAAGGCCGCAGTGCGCGGAGGAGGGGGGGCCCCGGCGCGACTGGGGGAGAGGAAGCCAGGCCACCCAGAACTGCCGACTGCGGGGGGGGGGGGGGGCGTTGAGGTGGAAGACCAGCGCTGGCACTGAATTGCACTGAGCTGAAGCTAGGGGGAGGCAGCGCTATGTTGCAACTAGTGATGGACAAATACAACATAGCGGACCCCGACCTGGCCCAAGGTGCTGCCAATGGGCCGAGCGCCGAGACAAAAGGGCCAACGGGGCGCGTGCAGGGGGAGGCCCAGGGAGCTGCGCTGAGCTGCACTGAGCTGAGCTGGGCAACGCAAAGCTGCATAGCAGGAACTGGGGAAGCGAGCGGGACTGAGCGGCAAGAGAGAGGCAACGGGGTGCCAGTACGGCCTGGCAAACCGCCGGGCGCGGCCCAGAGGGCAACTGACGAAGCATGAACTGAGCGAAGCAGCGCAGAGAAGCGAAGCGCCGAGACCCGTGGGCCTGCGAGGCGCATCCGCGGGGGAAGGGCAGGGCGGCGCCGCCAGAGATCGGGCCGAGGCGGCCCGGGCGGGGTGGCGGACAAGCCGAAGAAGCGGGCGGCCAGGACCTCGACCCACGCCGACGGGGCAACCCCGACGTCGGCTACGGAGGGGGGCGCCGAGACCAGGCGATGAGGGGCTGCCCAAGGGCGCAGCAGCGCCGAGGGCACCGAGGCTGGATGCCAATCAGCGGCGGGCAGGCGGGCCGCGCCCAATGAAGGGCGGCAAGCCAGCGCGTGCGGAAGAACCCAAGGGCGGAGCTACCTGAATACCCGAACGCGGCGAGATGACAAAGCAGCGACCGCGGCCAGACACCGGTGGCCGGTGCTGGGCGGGTGGCCGGAAGTGCCAAAGAAGCGTCAGAACCAGACGCCAGTGGTCGGTGCTGGGGGCGTGGCTAGAAGGCCAGGCAGAGAAGAGGGGCACAAGCACCAAAATGAATGCTGCCCCGGCTGAACAAACCAGCAAGGCCGAGGGGTGCCGCAGGCAGGGCCTGGACAGAACCTGCAGAAAGCTGGCGCCCCGAGAGGCGGGAAGCGGCGGCGGCGCAGAGCGCACCGAGGCATGCGGGAGGGGCGGCGTACAGTCCCGAGCGGGCGGCAGTGCAGGCCAACAGTGACGGGGCCAATCTGGGGAAGGCGGCCAGCGGGCAGCCCTCCGCTCGCAAGCACAGGCTCGGGCGGGCACGCGCCTGGGAGCGAAAGGAGGGCAAGCTGGCAAGCCCCGAGCCGGGGGGGGGGCTAGCGGGGGGCGCCAAGCAGGTGCGCGACGGGAGGCAGCCGCGAGGGCAGTGAAAGACGGCGGGCACGACGCGAGAAGCCACGCCGGCAGGAAAGGGGGGGCGGCGGCGCAAGGGGCCACTGCCAGGGCGGGGGTGCCGCACTCAGTGCAGGTCCAGGCCGTGATACCGCTGAAGGCTACCAGCGGTGGCTGCTGGACGCTGACCAGCGCTGGCGGGAAGGGTCATTGTTGGGTCATGAGGAGTTCGCTGGCCGCTCCCGTTTCCCGTGCGAAGGGGCACCCTTCCCTGTGCCTTTTGCGAGGTCAGAGTATTGCCTCCGCTTGTCAAGTTCGCGGTACCACTCAGAGTTCCAGTCGGCGTGTATGCCCTCGTTCCAGCAAAGCCTGAGCGCGTCGTAGTTGACCTCGCTAAGGTCAGTATCGAAGCCTTTGCGTAATTCAGGGTCGCGACGCTGCGGGTCTGTCTGAGTGGGGCCCAGACTCATGATCGCAAACGGCGTTCCACCCAATGGTGAGCATGGGGCCGCATGCCTCCTTGGGGCGATTGACCGCCGCCCTCAGGTCCTCCCTTGCGTTGTCTCGGTGCTTCCAGGTAGGGGCCCAGGTGAATTGGTGCCGTCCAAATTGTCGAGCCCATCGTCCCTGTCCGAAGGGGGGGCGTGTGGCGTGGCGCCGCTTCCCGTCTCCAAGGCGGGGTGGTCTCCGCTGGGCCGCGGCCGCGCTCCCTCTGAGGTACGTCCGGGCCGTGTCGTTCGCCAGTCCTGGGGGTTTTGCGCACTGGTTCATCTTCTGCGGTCGGCGATGCGCTGGAGGGGGGCGCCGCTGGCGGTGGGAGCACGGTGCGGATGGGGCTGGTAGAGGGGCGCCCGCGGACCGCTGGCCTAGGGGAGTTGCTGGGGCTGCGCTTCCTACCGGAACGGCGCCACTGGCAGGACTTTCTGGGGGGGCACCGCTGCTCCAGTCGCAGGAGCACTGGCGGGAGGGCTCGCGAGCGGCGGAGCGGGGGCTGGAGCTCCTCCCTCTCCTGTCCTGCCCGAGCCTCCGGGGAGGCGTCCGGCGAGTCGGCGCGCCCGTCCCCGCCGCTGGCGCGGACTGGTGCACGTCCCCGCCCAGAGGAAGTGGGGGACTGGCTCTGGGCGCGTCGCTCCGTGCCTGGCCGCGGTGGCGCTGGGGTGGGATGTGGCAGCGTAGATCGCGCTCCGCATGTGGGGAGCTGCCGCGGGGCCGCTGTGCTGTCGACTCCCTCTTGGGCGCTGGATCTGGCAGAGTGCTGGCAACCGCCCGCGGGGGCTACCGCCGGGGGGGGGCTTCCGTGAGAGGCAGCCTCTTCTTTCCGGCGGTCATCCGAAAGTCCTGCACCTGCGGGTGTTGACACGGCGTGATCCCCCTGGACTCCAGGTGGCCGAGCAAGACTTCCTGGCTGTACCATGCTGGGTCTCGCCCCTTTCCAGTCGCTCTGGGGTCGTGCTTGCTGCGGTACCTGTCCCACTCGTCGGGCCCCTTGCGAGAGCTGGCGGGGGCATGGGAGGTGGCGGGGCCATGGGGGGTCTGCCAGTGCATGTGATTGACCAGGAGGGCCAGGGTGGCGCGCATACCGTCCCATTGGGCTCCCGTCGCTATCCCAGACGCTGGGATGGAGTCGCCGTAGATGGAGGTCAGGAGCTCCCGACAACACTCCTCGGGCCAAGGTCTGGTCCGAGAGGGGGCCCATGCCTCTTTTGGGCTGGCGCAGCGCGGAGTCAGCGTTCTTCATCGTCCAGGTCCTCCAGCGCTCGTCGACGTCTAGGGAGACCGTTCGAACAGAGGCGACCATGACGTGCACAATGGTGTTGTCTGCAATCCCAGTCCATGTGTCGGGATGGACGTACCTGGCCGCCTGCAGAGTGGCGGTGGCCCCCCTCGCCTTCAGGCGGGGGCATGTCGGGGGGTTAACGCTGGGGGGGGCTCGGTGGGGGCGGTGCGTGGTGGGCTGCCGGCTCCGCTCGTGGGCTGCCGCCCGCCCCTGGTGCTGAGGTCGACCTGGTCTGCTGACGGCGTGCCCTGGGGAGGGGGCTGCGGGAACTCTCGGGGCGGCCACCGGACGCGGTCCTGCCCCGCCGCGCGGGGGCTTGCTGCGAGCCACGGCTGCCGGCAGTCGGGGGCCCGCGCGAGGTTGCCTTGCGATCGCCAGGGGAGCAGGACGACGTGGATGATTTCGTGGCGGACCTGCCCCTGTATGGGCTGACGCTGCCTGGCCCGTCAGCTCCCGGGGTGCGTGGCCGTCGCACGGGTGGCCGGGAGCCGGGCCGCTGCCGAGGGGAGGTGCGGAGGTCGGCGGTGCCCGCAACACTCGCACACACACACACACACACGCACACGCGCAAACATGGCCGGCAGAGAGTGGCATGTGCGCTGCGCCGTCGGCATATTTGCAGGCCTGGCAGGCCATTCGAGTGCCTGATCCCACAAGCACTCTTAATATCCACAGGTCCTCCCCAGGGCCACTGTGTCACTGCCATCTCCATCTTATCTGTGGTGAGCTTTCGCAAGCGGATGGCAGCCTCCTACGTCGTCTGCCAACCCAACCCACCCTCGCGTATGAAATGGTGCCCCAAGGACAAGGAGCAAACACAAGGCCAGACAGACCGCCCCGACCCCTCGCGGCCCCCTGTCAAACGCATCTTAAGAATAGTAAGCTCCCCTCTATAAATACTTTGGTTTCCCTGTGCACGCTCCTGGGGTGCTAACGACTTGCGAACGCATGCAATGCAAATACCTTCCCCGACTTATTTCTAAGGTGGCAGCAGGACGAGCCCAAACCCTCGTGTTGCGCGAAATTACTTCTGCACTCGCTTATGCTTTCGGCGCCCAAAACAAGGCCCATCATTCCCAACCATCCTGTGGTGTTGGGTCCTCGTTTTGAAGAGACGGTGCCCCGCGTCTCCTTCCTCCTCTCCTCCTCCGCCTCCTCTCCCCTCCTATCATCCTCATCGCCATCATCATCAACGTCATCATCATCATTCTCATCATCATTATCATCATCATTCCTCTCCTCTCCTCTCCTCTCCTCTTCTCTCCTCTCCTCTCCTCTCCTCCTCTCCTCTCCTCCTCTCCTCTTCACCCACCCAGTACACCGTTTCGTGGCCCCATAGGGAGCTCCACCGAAGGCCCCAGTGCCCGCGCCCGCATGCGTCACCCACACCCAATTCGGCACACCCCTCACACGTTTCGTGGCTCCATAGGGAGCTCCACCGAAGGCCCCAGTGCCCGCGCCCGCATGCGTCACCCACACCCATTTCGGCACACCCCTCACACGTTTCGTGGCTCCAT
>CAUYUJ010014664.1:93012-183012 GCA_963575745.1 Prorocentrum cordatum
GCTTCGCAGAAACGCTACGGAAAAATACAAGAAACACAACAACACTTCGCAGAAACGCTGCGCGACGAAAACACCACGCGAAAACTCTATGCCGAAGAACGCTACGAGCAAACGCGGCGCCGAAGTACATCACGCGAAGACCCTTTGCGAACCCCCTGCGCAACCGAGCAACAACCCTACGTCAAAACGACACGCCAAAACAATACGCAAATACCCTACGCAAATACACTGCGCATACACACTACGCAAAAACACTACGCAAAAACACTCCGCAAAAACACTCCGCAAAAACACGGCGCACAAATACTACGCAAAAACACAACGCAAAAACACTACGCAAAACCACTACGCAAAAACACGGCTCAAAGATACTACGCAAAAACACTACGCATATTATTTCAGCATGCGCAGAAGCACTACGCAAAAACCCTACGCAGATTATTCCAGCATTCGGATGGCCTCTCCTCCCTCCCTCTCTCGCTTCTCGGCTCCTCGCTTTCCTGCCCGCTTCTGCCCGTCGCCTGGGCCGCTGCTCTCTGTCGGCCCGTCCCTTGGTCCGTACAGAGACCTGTTGTCTCGCGGAGCCGCAGATCCCGTCGACGGCTTCTCGGTCGTCCTCGGGGGCCATCGACGAGCCCGTCCCTGCAGGCGTCCCGAGTTGGCCCCCCTGCGGCCCAGCGAGGAGCGGACACGCGGAGCCAAAACACTCTGCCCTTCCTCATGGCCGCCCCTGCGCACATCCCCGGGGGGGGGGCTGCCTCCGCTGCCCTGCCCTCCTCCCAGTTCAGCCACGTGAACGCGGCGAACAGGAGCACGAAGAAGGCCAGGCCGACCAACAACTGGGCGTGCAGAGGTCCGGGACGGGAGGGGGCGGCACTCGGGGAGGTCGGGGCGGGAGAGGCGGCCTTCGGGCTTTGCCCTCGGCCCTCGGCGGTCTGACGTACTGTCGGCCCTGGGCCGGGCCTCCAGAGGCCTCCGGGGGCCTCTGGGGACCTCCAGGGTCGGGATCCGGGGCGGTGCTTTTGCGCTCTGCTCGCCAGGCGCGGCCTCGCCTGTGTCCAGGGCTATGGCCACGTGGGCCTTGGGCAAGAGTGGCGCTGCGAGCGCCCATCATACGCGTACGCGTGCGCGTGCGATCATGCCAGGCTGGTGCTGACGTGGTGGGTGGACGTCGGCGGACCGCTGTAAGGCGACCAGCTCTTAACCGTCCAGCCACTCGTGAACGCACGCTGGGCGTCTCAATGTGGCGGGCAGTAGAGGCCTCCCAAGCGGGGTCCGAGTGGATACAGTCGGGCTGCCGAAATAAGGAACGCTAAAGAAGGATCGAAGCCCCCCCTATGGCTTCAAAAAAGCCCGGGTGCACGAGGAGGGCTAGGAGGAACAACCGCGGAAGGACGTGAGGAACATCGAGCCCCGACCGAAACCAACCTGTTCCTTACTTCAGCGTCTTGGCTGTCGGGGTGGAGGGTCGCGCCGTCGGCGATGCGTCGGCGCCGCCGGCGCGGAGAAAGCCCGGCGCCACATCGAGCCGCGCCGCCGATGCTTCGGCGACGGGGCGCGCGGCCCTCCGCTCCCATGGGCTCGGGCGCCATCCGGGAGGCCTGGAGGCGTGGGCCGTCTTCGCCGAGCGCGTTCCACTGCTCGCAGAGTGACTGCTCGCAGATGGCCTGGATCCCCCGCGGGGGATCTACGACAAATGACGTAAAATCAGACATGTGTTTTTCGGACGTCTGCGAGTGGGCTCTTTGCGAACGGTGGAGCGCGCTCGGCGATGTCTGCCTGGGCCAGCCGGCATCCGTCGAACACTCAATGCAACCCCGTCCCCAAACAAAAACGATTCCTGCGAGAGGCCAAGCCATCTGGGCGATTTCTGGAACCCTGAACCCAAACATTGCTCCCATCTCTTGGAAGCACATCTTTCACTTCCGCCGCCTTGCGCTGAGCTTCCGCTGGCGGAGGCAGCCTCGTTTCACTTCCGCCGCCCTTCCGCCGCCGTCTGCCGAGGAAGAGATGACAACTCCTTCGATCCTCGAAGGCAAGGCCCTTTCTGGAAGTCCCCATAAGCAGTCGTAAATACCGCGGTAGTGAATCTCGTCTTCGGTGGAGCTCCCCATGGGGCCACGAAGCGTGTGAGGGATGTGCCGAGATTTGCGCGCTGCCACTGGGGCCTTCGGTGGCGCTCACTGTGGGGCCACGAAGCGTGTGAAGGATGTGCTGAAACGGGTGCGACGGTGCCATGCGGGCGCTGCCACTGGGGCCTTAGATGTAGCTCCCTGTGGGACCACGACAAGTGTGAGGAGTGTACCGAAATGGGTGCGGCGGTGCCATGCGGGCGGTGCCACTGGGGCCTTCGGTGGAGCTCCCTGTGCGGCCACGAAACATGTGAAGGATGTGCTGAAATGAGTGCGGCGGTGCCATGCGGGCGCTGCCACTGGGGCCTTAGATGTAGCTCCCTGTGGGACCACGACAAGTGTGAGGAGTGTACCGAAAAGGGTGCGGCGGTGCTATGCAGGCGCTGCCACTGGGGCCTTCGGTGGAGCTTCCTGTGGGGCCACGAAACGTGTGAGGGGTTCGCCGAACTGTTTTACATGCGGAGGGCAGAGGCAGGGATGGGAGGAGGGAGCAGGGAGGAGGGGTGAGGAGGAGGAGGACGAGGAGGAGGAGGATGCGGTGCGTTGCTGATTCAAAACGGCCACCAGACTCAATACAGGATGGAAGCAGAAAGCCCACCGCCGTCCTCCAGGAGCGCGGCCCCAGCCGTTGGTCGAACAGTGCTCCTGTGCAACCCGCTCCGCCATCGGCGGGGGGTAGGAGCGATCCCAGCCCGTCCAGGGAACAAACTCTCGGGAATCGGGTCCCGGCCAGACCCTGCCGACGGCGCGCCTTCGTGCCAAGCAAGCGACCAGAACACCCCTCGCTGCGAACGGGCGCGCAGCGCAGAAGACGGATACGCGCGCCGCGCGTGCCGAGCGCAGCGCCAATCGGCCAAAAATCCGCTCGGCCCGCCCCGCTCCTCGGGCCCACTTCTTGCCAACGAGCCGCCCGGCCGCGCCTCTTGGTGCACGAGTCGGTTAGGCGTAAGAGTGACCCTGGGTAAGAGTGACCTTTGGTGCGCAGCTTTTGGGGGCGCGAGGGAGCCAAACCCAAGGGCGCAGGGCCGCTTAAATTGCATCGCGCCCGGCGATCGGGGGGAGCCCGATGAGCCCGCACCAAAGGTCACTCCGGCGAAAGGTCACTCTTACGTGTAGTCGAACGAGGCGCCTCCCGGCCTCGCCGCCGGGCCACGTGCCTCTGACTGCGTGCTGGCCGCGGCGCCGTAGGAAGCTTCGCGCAGCCCCGCCGGTCCGTCCAGAAGCGCTCTCCAGGCGCGAGGAGGCATGCAGGTCTCTTCGCGGGGCTGTGCTCGGCCGGCGGGCGTCCGAGGGGCAGATCGCGGCGGGCCTGGCTGGTGTCCCGAAGGGCAGGTCGAGGCACGAACGGATCCGGTGCATGAGGAGCGGCACTCGCCATCGCTCGGAAGTCCGTTCTCTGTGTTTTCTTCGGTTTCGTGCGTGCTTTTCCGCCAAATGATCAAGGATGCTCCTCGATGGTCCTCGCCGAAGGAAAAAGTGCACACGTCCGAGCGATGCCAAGGGCAGGGGGATGGCAGGGCGGGGCCAGCCCGCCGCCCGACGCCCTTGGCGGGGGCGGACGGCCGCCGCGTCCTCCGTGCAGGACCGCGTGTTCGCGCTGTGCGTTGCCGCGGGCCCACGCGGACAATGAACGAGGACGGGGGGCAACGGAATCCCATCTCGAGCCATCCGCCCCGCAGTCGGGGCCGCGAAGAGTACAAGCCTCCAGCGGGGACGGGCAGTCCTCTGGGCGCTGGAGATCGGACGCCTCGCTGCTGAGGACCACTTCGGCTCCTGCCCGTACCCGTCCGAAGCTGAATGAGGTCCTGGCGCGGATGATGAGATATGAGCTCATGCGCTGCACCAGTGAGAACGTTGTCAATGAAGCATCGTACCTTCAGCAACACATCGGTGATTTCTGCTGGGCCGAGCTCAAAGAGCAACGACAGCACAGAAGTGGCCCTGATTAGGGGAACGAGAAGTGACATAAACATAAAGACTCGGAGGTCCGCGCGGATTTCTCGGATCGGCGCTGGACCCCCCTCCCTGGCGCGCGGAGCGCGCCAGGGGCGGCGCCGGAGGCGCCGCTGGGGGGCCCCAGCGCCGATCCGAGAAATCCGCGCGGACCTCCGAGTTTTTATGTTTATGGCACTTCTCGTTCCCCTACTAGTGCTTGCAGTCCGATTTGGCGAGGCCCGGAACCGCAGAGCGGTGCGGACGGCGCGAGCGCGTGCCAAACTCTTGCGAGGCTGTGGCCGGGTCGAGCTGCAGTCCCCTGTGGTCTGGCCTTCCGTGCTGGCGTCCCGGAGCGCGCAGAGCCCGAGCTCATCCTTCCAGCTATCGTTAAGTCGGGCCTGTCCCCCTACAGGGGGATTTTCGACGAAAACTAAAAAATACCCCCACAATTCCCCCCAAAGGTAAAAACAATTATTCAAAGCATAGTCCCCAGACTATTTTTGGACTATTTTTTGAATGTTTCTTATTTTTGTCGAAAATCCCCCTGTAGGGGGACACGCCCGACATAAAGCTATCGGCGGCTGCGCCCCGCGTCCCCCGACCAGGCCGAGGTCGAGGGGCTTGGGGGCCCCGGGGGCCCTGCTTGGGTCACTTTTGGGCTCATGCCGGCTCGTAGCTTTGCGATTGTTCCAGCATCGGCAGGGTGTTCGCGATACCAGAAGAAGACCAATCATAATATTGTATGATGGGTACACAGGACTCGAACTGGCAGATTGCTCAGAACTGCGAAAAGATAAGCTTGGCTCGCAATCTCGGCAATCTGGATGTAACAACGCCGCCGTCAGCGCGGCTGTCACCCGAAGGATTCCGACGCCGTTCAGGTCCAGAAATGGGAGCGACGGTCGCTTCACACCTGTCATGCGACGACAAATTGATTCTCGCAAGCTTTTGCACGCCCGTACGTTGTGGGGAATAAGCCCCTACATCACGACAGCACAAGCAGCTTTGCATATGCCTGTGCAAACTGATGAATTCTGAGGGCCCCACGCTCCTGGTCTCGCGAAAGTTGTCACTCATTCTGGATGCAACTGACCCTCAAGCTCGTCTAAGGCGCCGTCACTGGTTGCTCGCCAAAAACTGGATGTTCTTTGGGTGTGTGCATGAACTGAGAAGGCGGTGGGACGGGTCGGCGGACATAAACCTGCCGTTCAATGACTCCTCCCTCTGCTGGCACTTACTTCCTTTCTATGTCATGGCACCTGGCGAACTCGGCAATCTTTGGATCCGGATCTCAGTCCGAATCAAGCCACCCTGACCTCCGACGTCGGGGAAGAAGTACGATGCCACGAAACCCGTGCGATCTCATGCCTGATTTCTCAACGCTCGCAACGGCACACCAGTGCCGTGGTGATCACTCCGCTCCATGACTTGGGCCTCAAGCGGCCGCTTGGAACTGCTCGGCCTCCCCTGAAAGATCTCGCCGAAGCGCCGGTGATGAAGCCGGCCCGCTGAAACCACCGTCGGGCCAGAGCATCTCCGGGAGCCCCCTGGGTCCGAGAAGCCCAGCACACCTCAGGCCAGACCGCCCTTTCTCCTCTCTTCCCTCCCGCCGCCGGCACCCGCGGTCACCTCCGCCCCCTCGCGCCGCGCCCCTGGAAAGGAACAGCTCTCTGGCATCTGGCCGGAGGCCGCCCGAATGGGGTCGAATCAGGCGGGGTGGAGGATCGGAACGCATCGCTGATGCATCCGCGATGCGGTGCGATGCTCGAGCTCCGTCTGCTCGAATCCCGTTCCCACGCCACAAGCCCGGGAAATCCCGACCCGTTCTCCAGGGCCGGCTCTTCGTACCGAGCCCTTCTTTTGACGGTCCCGGAGCCCGAACTCGGCCCTGGGAGGCCGAACACGAAGAGACATTTGTTTTTTTTGGCCGCAGCGGAGGCGATCGCGCATCGCGTCCGTAGCCTGAGCGGGCGCACTGCTAGTCCCTCCCCACCCGATCAACGACAAATCAGGAACACTGCCGACACACCTCCGCCATCCATTTCAGCACACAAGACAACATGCACACTGCGGATCGTGTTCGGGCGCCACGCGATCCCTCGACAGCATTGTTGTTGGACATGGGGCGAGAGGGTTCTCAGCACATTCTTCCACGTGCGCGGGCCCACGACCCCTAGCCAAAACCAGGGCAAAGTGCAGGCTGCGGCACAATCTCGGACCATGCGCAGGCGCGCGCGGCGCACCTCGCGGGCGTGGCGCATCTGGCTGGCGTTTGCATTGGTCCTCGATGGTTGTCGATTGCGGCCGCTGTCCACACTGAGACTCGGGTGCTACTGATGTCTGGGAGAGCAAATGGGAATGAGCGAGACGGCTTGCAGCTTGTGGGTAGCTTGACTCCTCCCCCTCCCCCCTCCCCCTGGATCTGGACAGGGGGGGCCGCGAAGGGGTAGAGCGTCCAAGAAGGCCTCAGCGAGAAAGCAACAACCATTGAGTGCATATTGTTCTAAACCGATAATGGCCTCAGGGGGGGTCTAATCCGCGCCGTCACCAAGAGGCCACCGAAAGGTCCCTAAGCGGCCCACAAGAAGCCCCAAGAAACCCCCCAGAAGCACCCAAGACGCTCCAAGAGGCCCCCCAATTGCCGGCAAGAGTCCCCCAAGACGCCCCAAGTGGCCTCGAAATGGTCCTCAAGATACACCCCGAGAGACCCCAAGAAATATCCAAGCAACCTCTGACCCGCTCAAGCCCCCGAGATCCCCAAATGATGCCACGCTCTCCCGTTCAGGGCAGCTCGCTGGGCATCCTGTCTTGATGGGCTGGTGTTAGGTCGGGCATGTCCTCCTACAGGCGGCTTTTTTGACGACGAGTAGAATCTAGTCCAAACATACTCAAACATAATCCAAACTTAATAATAACATCGCCCCCATACATTTCTTGTGATAATTTTTGAATTGTCCTCCTGTAGAGGGGCGTACCCGACTTAAGGCTGGTGGGGATACGCACAGCGTGGATGATCATCGACGTCGGCGCTGTTCGCAGAGGCACGAGCACGCGAGCGTCTGGGGCGCCTCCGGGGCCCCAGCTCTGGCCAAGATCGGCGCCTTCCCCGCAACACGCCGACCAGGGCATCCCTCATGTGAACTCAGCCGATCAAGATGGCCCCTAGCTGGTCCCAAATCTCCGACGTCCTGTTTTTCCCAACCATCCCGTGGAGCCAAGTCCTCGATTTGGAAGAGGCAGCGCCCCGCGTCTCCCTCCTATTTTCATCCCCCCCCTCCTCCCTCCGCCCATCTCTGTCTTTGCTCTCCGCGTGTCCACTATGTCGGCGCGCCCCTCACGCGCTTCGTGACCCCCCATTATAACGTTTCGTGGCCCCACAGGGAGCTCCACCCAAGGTCCCAATGGTGCCATTCGCATGCGTCCACGCCGCCCATTTCGGCACACACCTCACAGATTCGTGGCCCCGCGAGGAACTTCACCCAAGGCCCCCATGGCGCCGTTCGCATGCGTCCGCGCTGGGAATTTCGGCACACCACTCACACGTTTCGTAGCCCCACAAAGAGCTACAATCAAGATCCGAATGGTGCCGTGCGCATGCGCCCGCGCCGCCCATTTCAGCACACCCCTCACACGTTTCGTGGCCCCGTAGAGAATTCAACAGGAGGCCACAGTGGGAGGCTCCACATGCGTCCCCGCCCTCCTACTTCGGCACGCCCTTCGTACATTTCGTGTGCCGCAAGGGAGCTCCACCGAAGGCCCCAGTGGGAGGGTCCACAAGCATCTCCCCGCCGCTTTTCGGCACACCCCTCGCACGTTTCGTGCCCCAATAAAGAGCTCCATCGAAGACCCCAGAGGGAGGGTCCCCATGCATCCGCTCGCCACAAATTTCGGCACACCCCTCACACGTTTCGTGGCCCCATGAGGAGCTCCACCGAAGGTCTCAATGGCGCAGCCCGCATGCGTCCCGCCACCCATTTCGGCACACCCCACAAACGTTTCGTGGCCCCTTAGGGACTACGGCCCCGTTGGCAGCGCCCGCATGGCGGCCTCGCCCCATTTCGGCACACGCTTCACGCGCTTCGTGGCCCCAGAAGGAGATCCACTGAAGGCGATACTCACAAGGACGGGAATCACAACTGCCTGTGGTTGGGTCCTTCGCCAAACTGATTGTCTCAACGCGGACCCCCAATGGTCCAGGCCCCCCGAGGCCGGAAATGGCCAAAGACCTCCCGTTGTGATCTGTCGCTGCAACGGGAAGCTGCCCTGGGACCTGGGCGCCCGAGGGCCGCGCGGGCCGCGTCGGCTCGGGCCTCCGAGTGCCGCGCGGGTCCGGGGCCGCAGGATCTTCGAAGCCTCGACCCTAGATCTCTGAGAGTCTCGGCCCCCCCCCCCCCTCTCTCTTGATCCTCCACCCTCGCGCCCCGAAGGCCTCGGCCCCCCGACCCTCGAAGCCTCGAGCCCTCGAGGCGACCTGGGCGCCCGAGGGCCGCGCTGGCCACATCGGCTCCTCGTCCTTGCCGAGCTCGGCCGCCGCCGCCGCCCCGCCGTGCGCGGCGGTGCGGCCGGCGGCGGGCTCGTGCGAGACCTGGCGCGCGGGGGCCCAGCGGGCCGGCGGCCGATCCAGGCCCCTCCTCCTGCTCTCCCTCCTCCTGCTCCTCCTGCTCCTCCTCCTCCTCCTCCTGCTCCTCCTTCTCCTCCTCCTCCTCCTCCTCCTCCTCCTCCTCTTCCTCCTCCTCCTCCTCCTCCCTCCAGGCTCCAGGCAGGGAATGCTAGGGGCGCCCTTCAATTTTTGTCTGGGTCCACCTTCGCGGCGACGAGGCGGGGGGCGCGAACCCCTGTCGCTCATCCCCTGTTACATCTTCCGCTTTCGGGTATTGTACTTCTGTCCAGAGCCAGCGCGCTGGCCCACATTGATGGAGGCAAGCCGCGACACATAGAGTGTTCAACAGTATTTCCACGATATCCATTATTTCCAGCAGGTGCATCATTACGAAAAGGCAGCAACCTGAAACTGAGCCAGCCTGGAATCGACGTGCTCGGGCAGCTCGGGCTACGGCTAGAATCGTAACAAGGCTGTCCACAACTGACGTCATCCAGGCACGACGTTGGTTCGCAGCTCACTGTCCAGCAAATATGTCACAACCTTGGTTCTGTACTTCGTGTGCGACGGCCAACTTCCTCGATCGTGCGACGTGCCGTGTGTGCGATGCTACGAGACTGGGAGTGGGGTCAGGCAATGCTGCTGGCGATCAGGGCGGCCGAGGCACAGGCAAAAGCAAAGGGGGACGGGGCAAAGGAAAAGGCAGAGACCGTGCCGATGGGGCTGTTGCTCCAGACCTCACTCGTGTACCTCCACCGCCCAAGCCTGCCTCGGTTGGCGTCGCGCAGGCAGCACCAGTAAGACCTCCAAGAAGACCGTCGAGACCGAGAGAGCGTTCAACAGCTGTCACTTTCGCGGACGAGGCGGAGTCGGAGCACAAACACATAAAGAACAATCATCGTTGGAGTTTGAGCGTGATTCCTGCGCTGCCGTCAGATGCGCGCTGTCACCCTTATTTCCTAGGAGAGCTCGACAGCGATGCCACAGCAGCACTGAGAAACGATTTCATTCCAGATTGTCGCAGTCAGCTACGTGTGCTGGCGGGAACCGTTCGTCACATAAATAAAACAAGTGAGATGGCTCACGAAGAGAGGTCATAGTAATCGTCGGTACTCACAACTATCCATCTGTGTGGGCCCTTCGTTCAACAGCTCAGTCGGCAACAACATGGATTAAACAGGACCGTCATCAGACAGGAAACTATTCAGAAACATATGAAAATTACACAGAAGCGTCTTGCTCGACTGGAGGAGCAAGCTAACCTGGCCGACAAGTGGTCAGAGCGGCGCTCGACGAGATACGTTCTACGGCATCACCAGAGGATATGCAAGCCGACGGCGACCAAAAGGTTCCAGAGTCTGGTGCCGCACCCGTGCGGCCGCTCCCGGCTGGTTTGGTCAAGAGTGCAGGCAGTCAACCTCAACCTCCTCCGCAGCAAGCACAGCCTCAGCAGCATCCAGTACAGCAGCAGGAGCCCCCAGGCAGGGCCGCCATGCAGACACGACTGGCCCTGTTGGTAAACGTCCTTCGACCTTGTTCGCAGGGAGCACGAGGCACTTGTGACAGCACTGGCAGCTGGTCCAGGACAAGTGCTGCAACCACCGAACCCGACAGGCTTTGCAGAGGTGCAGGCTGGGGCTGCTGCAGCTGCTCGCCACCTTACTCGGAGTCTCACACCCGACCCCAGCGAGCTGCCGTTCGGATGCCACCGACTCAGAGGCCCGCGGCGAACCAGGATCGCTCTTTTCGCAGTCGAGATCGTGAGCACAGTCGAGACGGCCGCGGGAGGAGTGGGAGGATGGAGGCAGCCGACCATACGATCAAGTCACGTGCTGGGCCCGAATCCGACGACGGTCTCGACGGCGAAGTGTCGGGATCAGCGGGATCGGGAGGGGTAACCGGCACCTCCACTCCGATCGGCCAGCCTGACAATCGGAGTCATCCTCTTTTTCCAGGCGCTGTCAAGACGGACTTCGTGCCAGTGCCGCACGTTGCCGGCAGTATGTTTACGCAGTGAAGCTCTCAGATGCATCTCGACTTGGAGCCATGTCAACGGTATGTTTGAGCTCTTGTGTTGATTTCGTGCATGCGCTCTCGTCTTGGGAAGTTAACTTGGATGAGGTTGAGAGAATTGATATCTACACGAACGGTAGAGGAGGACCGCTGAAGGTGCTACCTGCTAGGGCTTTTGTGTCTTGGTTGTCAAACACGATGATGCATCTCAATACTGAACGGGACTTGCAGTCTCTTTTTCGCGAGAGACACGTTTGCAGTGCTGCGTACCTAGCTTAGCTTAGCCTTGTTTCGGAATCCCTCTCATTGTTGTGGGCTATGTCTTGGGATGTGCAGTCTCCATTCCCGAATGTATTGTTTTATCATCGCTTTGATACATTAATGGTGATGTATGGTGCCCTGGGGCAGCAGGACATGCTTCCGCTTGGAGGCTTACCTGACTTTTAAGGTCCCTGTATTACAGATTGATTTGCGCGCGTACGGTACGTGTTGCACATGGTCATGCTCATGCTCACCGCCCGCTCAACGAGATAACTGATACACTTGCTGCCGTAACTGGGCTTGGTCATATCCAATAACCAGATGAATGCCCTTGTATACCCCTACTTCAGGACGTGGTGTCTGCTTAGTGGACCTCGCTCCAATTGCTTCCCGAGGACCTCAGAGCACAGTATACGCAGCAAAACAATAATCAGCTAGTGGTCTGGGATACTGGGTCCCAACATCTTTGCCCAACTGTTTCCGCTCCAGTTGGCACATTTCCTGACCTGTTTCAGTCGGAGAGTGTTGCGCCCACAAGCGACGAAGTGTCTCATGGCTGGGCACCGCCAGGACGAGCCCCGCAGATTGCGAGCCGAAGTCGCACAAGACTGGGGGCAACTTGCGAAAATCCAAAAGGTCACGCACGGCAATCTGTTTGTGGATGCGGATGCAGCTGCGGCGCGCGGAACACGATGCGACACTTTCTCATGAGCGCGTGCAAAGCTCGCGGCGGGGGAGGCGCAGGACTGACTGCAAAGCGCAGGGCAGGAGAGACATATTCCGATCGGCGACAGCAGCGCGGGCCTTTCTTCCACAAGCCTGGCATCGACTCCACACCAGCCCATGATCCCCTTCCCTGGGTGGGACAATCATCGCCCCCCCTTGATCCGCTGTGCGGGTTGGGCATGTGCTGTCGGAACGCATGGAGGGGGGGTTGGAGGAAGAGGAGGAGGATGAGGAGGAGGAGGAGGAGGAGGAGGAGGAGGAGGAGGAGGAGGAGGAGGAGGAGGAGGAGGAGGATGGAGCGGGGCGGGATTGGGTAAGCTCAGACGGAAGGCTAATCACCCCCCCCTCGAGAGATACCCCATCCAGAGTTCGCTTTCGATCCGCAGGTGCGGAGCCAGGCGGGGAGGGAGCCGACCAGCGCGCGGCTCGAGGGAACGCGAGGGATGGCCGCGCCGTAAAAGGATGCCCGCGGCCCATGAGGCGCCCATCTCGCCGACGCATCCTTCGCGGCCAGAGGGCGCTGCCCGGAAGCAAGAGGGCGAAGAACCGGTCGCGGAGTCCAACGAAACGCAGAAAGGCAACTCTACGCATAACCAGCCGACAGAAGACGGAACGGATTTCAGCGATCGCGGGTGCGGAGCGAAGCGGAAGGACAGCCGCCAGGTTCGTTGCTGCGGGGGCCCGAGAACGAAGATCGGCCTCTGAGCGTGTGCGGCATATGAGCGCGAACCGAGCTTATGATCAGGTGGGCTCGTGCAGGCTCACCCTGGCAGAGAAGTGCAGGAGGTGAAGCATCGGCGCGCACGCACCTGAGAAGGAGGAGGAGGAGGAGGAGGAGGAGGAGGAGGAGGAGGAGGAGGAGGAGGAGGCTGTGCTCAGGTTCTCGCCGTGGGGCAACGTGGCCACGGCGCGGCTATGCTCGAGAACCCATGGACGTGGCGTGGCCAGGCGGCACCAGGGCCAGAGCAAAAAACAGCTCGACTCTCCGCTGACCTACAGGAGTCGGGACAGCGCTTGCAGACCCCACATCCCGCTGGATTTAAGTCGGGCCTGTCCCCCTGGGGGATTTTCGACGGAAAATAAAAAATACCACACAAATAATCAAAACATAGTCCAAAAATAGCCTGGGGACTATTTTTTGTTTTTTTCTGCCATTTTGGAGCATTTTCGGGGTATTTTGCATATTTCGTCGAAAATCCCCCTGTAGGGGGACACGCCCGACTTAACACTGGATGAAGGCGGTAAGCAGAGTCCGCCAATCACGCGACCGCCGCGTGAGCCACCGCAATGATGGTGGAAACGTGAGCTGAAATGCACACCCGGCACAGACTGAGAGCGTGACCGCTGCTCAGCTTTGCCGACGACGTTCGAGGATCGAGGACGGGGAGGTTGTGAGGCTCTTGCGGCTTTCTCTGGGCCTCTCGAGGCCTCCAAGGACCTCTGGGGTCCTCTGGGGAGCTCAAATGACCTCCAGGGGTCGGGATCCCGGACGCCGTGACCACCCCTGGCTGCTGCTGCATCGTCCTCGCAATCTGGGCTACCATCATCATGCTGTCTGTCGACGCTGTGCTGGCTTTGCCCTGTACTGGAGTGCGTAGCCCCGCTGGACCTGCTACAGTGGCTGTCCCACGAACCGAGTTCGTGCCATCAGGGTCTGATCCCGATCGGGCCCGCACATGCTCTTGACGCCCGAGCTGGGCATTTTCGCGAATCCTCTGCGAACTGCTTGCCGCCTACGGGAAAACCAGCCACAGATCCACTCAGCTCTGCGATCCAGCAGGAACAGTCTCCCGCCACCTCGTCTCCTCTTCTGCCTCCCTTCCAAGAGAAGAGCGGGGAGGCCATCCGTTCGGTGTCGCGGTTTTGCTCATGGCGTGGGCCCCGGAACTCTCAACCCCATCCTCGGGATCGCTTCTTCGCCGTGTGCCGTTCGAGCGGGTCCTGGGGCCCTGAAGCCGCCCTCCAGCGCCAAGGCTGCGAGACACGGCCACCACGAGTTCTCTCGCGACGCGAGAGGCCCAGGGAGGGGTGGCGCCTCCTCGTGCTCCTCCTTCGAGACGCGGGCCTCCTTCGGGAGGGCGCCAACGGCACGCCGGCACTGGTCCTGGCCAGGCACCTTTTGGGCCCAACGTCAATGCACGCGCCCTCCTGGCCTTGCCAGGAGGGCAGATGCACCGATCCCGAAAACAAGATGGGCCCTGCCAGGATCAGAATACATGGCGAGTTCCTGACATGACGGCGCGTGCTCTGACCCAGGTGGCTGGGCGCACCGCTCAATCCTGAACAAATCTCGGACGTCGAGGGTACCCTCGGGCTGCCTGGGGCCTTCACAACCTTGAGCAAAACAAAACACATACGCAGAAGCCTTCGGAGGTCCCGTGCGGATCTCTTGGGTCGGCGCTGGACCGCCCCTCCCTGGCGCGCGAAGCGCGATGGGGGGCCCCAGCGCTGACTTAAGAATTCGGCGCGGACCTCCGACAGTGTGTGTGTGTGTGTGTGCATGCGGATTTTTCCTCCTCGATGGACCGGCCGAGCCCGCGCCGCCGTCGCGCCGAGGCCCGGCGGTGGTGGTGGAACCTGCCAAGAACGCACCGTGCCTCATAGAGGCCGCCTGGCCCCGGAAGGGGGCCCCCCCACAGAAGCTTCTGAGAAAGGGCCGATGCCGTCCGAGACACCCCCCCCCAGCTTCGGGGATCTACTGACCCGGGTTGATCCAGACCCGGATCAGTCCGGCCTTAAAGGGTCCTGCAAAAACCTGCAGGATGCTGCACCCAAGCCAGGGTCCATGCGATCCTGGCCCTGCAGGATCGCGAAAAACCTGGCGCTCTGGTCGAGCCCCGTTGGCACTGACCCGACAGCTCTCGGAAACTATGTATCCTGCGACCGACTCCTCCGGTGCGCGGGCCTCAGGGCCCCGCGACCCACTCCCCCCCGGTGGACTTAGGTCGCGTCCCCCTACAAGGGGATTTTGAGCGAAACATAGAAGCATACGAATTATAGCCGGAATGCACTATCCCCAAACATGGTTTTGAAACCCACTGCGGTTTCCAAGGTCGATTGCGTGCCCGTCCAGTGCGGGCTGGCATGGCGTGTTAGAACATGATAGCAATATGTTTGCACATGATATGTTTACACGAAAAACTGTATGACACATTTCTATCAGGAAGGTAGCGCTAGAGGGTGTCGTACTCTCTCGCACCTGGTCGACGAGTAAGCTGTCGGGTCGGCACTGTCAGAGGCTCAGTTTTGGCGATATCTTGAAGCTCATTGGAAGGTTGTCTCAAACAAAAGGGGCCAGACAACCTCTCGCACACGTTCTGACAAGTCCGCGTCGCACTCGCTTCCCGTTAGGTCCTCTCCTTCAACTCCCTTCCTTCTCCCTCCTCCTCCTCCTCCTCCGCCTCCGCCTCCTCCTCCTCCTCCTCGTCCTCCTCCTCCTCCTCCTCCTCCTCCTCCCCCTCTTCCTGCCTGCTCCGCCATCCACATCCTCCTTCTCCTCCTCCTTCTCCCTTCCATCTCCTCCTTCTTCTCCTTCTCTTCATCCCGAATGGCATCTCGGAGCCCAGAGTTGCGAGGATGTCTGCAGAGTAATGGGCTGGATCACCTCGCGCGCGGCATCTCGGACCCCAGAATTGCGACGATGTCTCGGGCGAAACGTGCTGCGAGGAAGTCTCAGGCGAAACGGGCCGGACCACCTCGAGCGCGGAGTCTCAGAGTTCCGAGTTGCGGGGGCCTCCTGGGGTCTCCTGGGGACCTCCTGGGGCTTCCTCCTGGGCCTCCTGTGGCCTCCTGGATCCCACCTGGGGCTTCCTGAAGCCTCTTGGGGCTCCCAGGGGGGCCACAAGAGCAGGACAAATCAACGAATCGACACCGGATGTGTATTGACTTGGTCGTCCTGCGGCCTCCTGAAGCTCTCTGGGGCCTCCTGGGGCTCCCAAGGTCGCAGGGGGGTTTTGTAACATGTGGTCTTCTGGGCCCCTGGGCTGGACCACCTCTTGCGCGGCATCAGGGCGCTCAGAACTGCGAGAATGTCTTGTGCGAAACGGGCCGGACCACCTTGCGCACGGCATCTCAGAGCTCAGAGTTGCGAGGATGTCTCAGGCGAGACGGGCTGGACCACCTCGCGCAGGGCATTTCAGAGCTCAGAGTTGCGAGGATGTCTCAATCGAGACGGGCCCGACCACCTCGCGCAGGGCATCTCAGAGCTCAGAACTGCGAGGATGTCTCACGCGAAACGGGCTGGACCACGTCGCGCGTGGCATCTCCGAGGTCAAAGTTGCGAGGATGTCTCAGGCAAGCTGGGCTGGACCACCTCTTGCGCGGCAGCTCAGAGCGCAGAATTGCGAGGATGTCTCAAGCGAAACGGACCATACCACCTCGCACGCGGCATCTCAGAGCTCAGACTTGCAAGGATGTCTCAGACGAAACGGGGCCCGACCACCTCTCGCGCGGCATCTCGGAATGCAGCAATGCGAAGGTGTTTCAAATGAAACGGGCCGGACCACCTCTTGGGCGGCATCTCGGGGCTCAGACTTTGGAGGATGTCTCAAGCGAAACGGGCTGGACCACCTCTCGCGCGGCATCAGAGAGCGCAGAATTGCAGGAGTGTTTCAGGCAAAACAGGCCAGACCACCTCGCGCACGGCATATCAGGGCGCAGACTTTGGAGGATGTCTCAAGCGAAACGGGCTGGACCACCTCTTGCGCGGCATCAAGGAGCCTAGAGTTTCGAGGATGTCTCCAACGAAATGGGCTGGACCACCTCTTGCGCGGCATCTCAGAACTCAGAATTGCGAGAATGTCTCAGGCGAAACGCGCCGGACCACCTCGCGCACGGCATCTCAGAGCTCAGAATTTGGAGGATGCCTCAAATGAAACGGGCCGGACCAACTCTCGCGCGGCATCTGGGAGCTCAGAATTTGGAGGATGTCTTAAGCGGAACGGGCCAGACCACCTCTCGCGCGGCATCTAGGAGTTCAGAATTTCGAGGATGTCTCAAGCGAAACGGGACGGACCACCTCTTGCGCGGCATCTGGGAACTCAGAGTTTGGAGGATGTCTCACGCGAAACGCCCAATCCCGGACAAGTCAGAAACGAGAGTTGCGAGGATGTCTCAGGCGAAACGGCCTGGACCACCACATGTTTTTGAGCACGTCTCTGCTTTGACTTCCCTCGGCCGGAGTTGGCTTGTTTCACAACAGCACCCCGTTCGGCAAACTGTGTTTGTAGAAAAAAATACCCCCCAAAATATTCAAAAATATGAAGAAATCGTCACCGTGCTATTTTTGGACTACTTTTGCATGTTCCTCCTGCCACCAGGCTCCTGCTGAAGGCGTCCCTTTGCAAAAACTTCGGCTTCGGCACCGCCCGTATCCGAGGCTATGCCTCCTCTCGGCCTTGCTCTGAGGCTCCGCCGCTTCCTGCCTCCTCTTCTCTGCCTCATTCTAACTTCGCGCGGCCCGCTTAGCTTCGACCGGAAGAAGGGGTGCGCTCTCGACCCGCGGATCAACAGCACCCCGTTCAGCAAGCTGTTTTGGGGAAAACATGCCCCCCCCAAATATGCAAAAATATAATCAAAAATCGTCACCGTGCTGTTTTTGGATCATTTTTGCGTGTTCCTTCTGTAGAGGGACAGGCCATCGTCGGCGAAGAGGGGCAGGAGGCGGCGGGAGGCGGGAGGAGGAGGAGGAGGAGGACGCGACCACACCCCTCTATTCAAAATGAATACCCAACAAAGGAGGGTTGGGAAAAAATCCCTCCCAAATATGCGAAAATATGCAACAAATCCTCACATTTTTTTTTTTTTGTTGGGGGGGGGGGGGGGGTATTTTTTATTTTTACATCATTTTTGCATGTTCCTCCTGTGGAGGGGGCGGGCCCGAGTTCGCGGTGCACGGCCCCCGCGGAGGCCCGCGGCGGGCCTCCGGAGGCCCAGAAAAATGGCGATCCCCGGGGGCCCTAGGCGGGCCTCCTGCCGTCGCTCGGACGTCCATTTCCTGTGCATTTTTTTTGGTTTCGTGCTTTTCTGTTTTTCATTTTTTTTTTTTTTTTTTTTTTTTTTGCTTTGTTTTTTGTTTTTTTGTTTTTTTTCTTTGTTGCTCGATGGTCCAGGAATGCTCGATTTTTTTTGTGCTCGATTTTTTTGTTGTTGCTAGATGGTTCTCGCCGGAAAAAAAATGCACACGTCCGAGCGATGCCAAGGCCCCTGGAGGTCCAGCAGAGTGGCGACCGGCCGGCCGCCCCGCTGCCTGCTCGAGGCGCCAGCGGCCTCTCGCACGGCCTCGCCGCATCGGCCCCGCTTCCCTCTGTGCGCGCCGCTGGGGCCAGGCGCCCGCCAACGTGGAGTACAGGCCATTTTTTAATAATTATATATATATATATATAAACAGGATTAACTTATGTATACATGTATGCATGAACTCATCGTGGTTTTTAATGCTCAATCCCTGCATTCTTAATACATGGTCCGCGCGCGGAGCATGTATTAAACACGGCACTGTACCGTCAACCCGTATAATAGGGACGCGCGATGAGGATGCAAGAGCCTTGGAAGGCCATGTCGACACTTCCGCGGGCGGGGCGCGGCCAGCAAGAGCGGCCAAGGATGGACCGAGGAGGCAAGGATGCAAGGGTGCCCTTGGCAAGGTTGCCCATCCTTGCTATGCGGGTTGACTGTACGTCTCGGGAAGGGCACCCCCGCAGCCTGAGGCCAAATGCCGCCCGATCGGGCGACGGAGCGCGCCGGCTCTGTGCGGAAGCGGGGCCCGTCGGTCGCGGATCCATATGCGCCCCGCTCCATGTTTGTTCCTCGATGCGGGTTTTGGAGGCCTTCCGATCGGTGTCCGAGTAGAGGGGGTCGGAGGATCGCGCCGCATCGCCGATGCATCGCCGATGCATCGGCGATACATCGGTGATGCGGCGCGAGCCTCCGCTCCCCTCTACTTCCACCCCATGTGGGAGGCCTAGAGGCTTGGCGCCGCTCATTCGCCTATGAATGGGGTTCAGACTTCTGGTGTTCAGAGTCAGCGATGGCCAAGCTGGGCGAATTAAGGCACACATACTTTCAGAACAAATGCTGGCCCGGGCGAAGACTTTCCACAGGAGCTATCAGGGAGCGGCCAAGGACAGCCCATCTTTTTTGAGACCTCATGCGGCCTGAGCCCACCTTTCCCAACCCGCGAAAGGCTGACCCCCATTAGCAGGCGAAGGAGTGCCCCCCCCAGGCCCAGACACGCGACGTCCTGACGTTTTCCATTCGGGGTCGCCGAAGTCCCGACCCTTTCCCCAGGAATCTTTTTTTTGTTCCCGCGACTCTTCATCCAACGACCAGGCCATGCTTTCTGTTCTCCCAGCCCGCAGGCATGGCAATGCCGTGCCTCGGATCAGGCCCGCCTGCGCTGGATCACAGGGGCTGGGGGAGGGCAGCTCAAAGGGTTGCGCTACAGCCCAACGCCACAACTCCTCTGCCCACGAAAGGCCTCCAGGATCGCGGGCGGCTATGCGTAGTTCCAGAGCGGCGCCCAAACCAGCGTTGCGGGTGTCAATTTCAGCCATTTCTCCTTCATGCCATACTTCTTGACCAAGTCGGACAAGTTCGCGCTGCCCTGCGGGAACGAGCCCAAATTTACCGCCACGTGCGCTGCGGGCCAATGCTGTCAAACATATGTTCCTTACTATCGGGGATAAACGCACGCCCATCCTCTTGCGCAGCGCCATGATGTCCATGAACGTCGACCACCACCTTTGGTACCCACACACTTGCATCGCCGCGCCAGACACGCTTGGCTCGGCGAGCCCCTTCGAAGAAGCGTCCGTGACGCATTGCCAGAAACTCTCCGCTGAGCGTGAGGTTTTGATTTTGTGGCGCACTGGGAGCCTCTGTTGCTCCGACCCCTATACCGAAGGTCCTTAGGTAGTGCTTTGGAGACACAGGTATTGTCAGCAGCATGGGATCGAGCTGGTCATTGGACTTCTGCCCCGACCCCGTGGATCACGTTTTAGCTCTGTTCAAGGCCCTCTGGCGCATCCCCCTTGGAGTCTGGTCAGGCCCGGAGTGCCTCTCTGCATGGCGCAGGTGGCGATCGCCCACAAGGAGGGCAGAGGTGCCGGCTGGCCAGAGCCGCAAAGGCCCTGGCTGCTTCGGCGACGGCGCCGACGGCACAGCAGCAGACCCCTGGCGAGCGGGCCACTGGCGAGCGGGCACCGCCCACAGCCGAGCGAGGGCGGGGCAGCGGCGCGGGCGTTCATGGCCGGGCGGCGGGGGTGCAAGCCGCGTGCGGCTGCTCGGCCGGCTGCCGAGGGCGCTCCCGACCGGCTCGCGGAGTTCGCCGGAGCGGGGAGAGGCTTGAGCCAAAGGCTACGGACCCTTTCCCCAGGAGTGGCTGTTCATCCTGAATCGTTTCTTGAGGGTCCTGGGACCCGGCGAGGGCCACCCAGAGGCCGAACACAACACGATCAAAAACCTCTCGCCCCGATTTTCGTCACGACTCGGGCATGTCTGGGTGCCCTTCTTGGGCGGCGCGCACAAGGGGGCAGGGGCAGGGGGGAAGGCCTCTCAGGAGGCTGCCTGTTCGAGGGCGCTGGCCCCACATCTGCGGACCAGGCCCGCGCCTCCCGAGAAGCCACCTCCTTCTACCATGAAGCCTTCCCCCCTCCCCCCCCTGGCCCTCTCTGCGCGTGGCCGACTTTCCCCCCCCCCCCGGGCTCCGCGGTCTCCGCGGCCCTCGCGGGCACGTTGTCCTCTGGCGGCCTCCGGGCGCACGCGCGCCGGCAGGGGACTGGGCCGGAGGAGGGGGTGGCCACCAGCGGCCGCCCCGGCGGTCGGCACCCCTTCGGTGGCGGCGTGCCCGGGCCGCCCGGCGTCCGCACGCCTCGGACGACGGCGACGATGCCGCCGCCGCCGCCGCCGACGACGACGACGAAAACGGCCAGGGAAGGGGGAGGGAGAGAGAGCGAGCGGTGGCCAGAAGGGAGCAACCAGTGGCATGAACATCAGAACTCGGAGGCCCGCGCGGATTCCCCGCATCGGTGCTGGGGCCCCCTGGCGGCGCCCCTGGCGGCGCCCCTGGCGGCGCCCCTGGCGCGCTCTGCGTCCAGCGCCGGTCCCCAGCATCCGCGCGGACCTCCGCATCTTGATGCTTGCGTCATTGCCTGTTCCTCGAGGCCATGTGACCCAGGCTGGACGCGGAGACGTCGGCGCCGGCCGTGGTCATCCCCCTCTCTTGGTCATCCTCGGGGCTCGGCGACGGCCGGCGGGGGCCATGGCCAGGGTCGGCGTCGGCAGGGTCCCGCGGTGTCTCGGTCATGACCGTCGTGCTTCCTCCCCCGAAGGGGGGGCGCGGCCCTGACGACGGAGCAGCCTTGTCGCGAGAGGAGGGCCACTCGTCGGGTGCTGCCAGAAGCGGCCCTGCCTGGAGCGCCATGGGCTTTTTGCTGCATGGGCGATCTCGGACCCCCTGAACCCACAAGCGTTTTCATCCGACTCTTCGAGTCTAGGCGCGCTTCCCGTCATGTGCCAGCGTGGGTGCCCGGTGCAATCCGCCACCAAGAATAACAATTTCTACCACCGACAGACGGTCCACGCCAGGGGCGCTTTCCGTCATCCGCCACCGTGCCTGCGGCACGTTGAGGCGTGCAAACCTGATCGGACAAGAACGGGAAGCGCCGCTTTAGTCAAATGGGCTGATTGCACATCAGCGCGAGGACGAAAAGAACGAGGGCGAGTACGAGGAGGACTGCGGAGGAGGAGGACGACGACGACGGAGGACAGTAAGAAGCAATTAGAGAGGGACGTTGAATCAGGAGAGGGTCCTGATGACCTCATCGGGCTACCCGAGGGGCTTCTGGCGCCGCGCGGGGTTGTCTTGGGGCCTGTAAGGGGCTTCTTGGGGGCCCTTTAGATCCTCTTGTGGGCTTCTGGGGTCTTCTTGGGCTGTCTGGGCGCGTCGTGGGCTTCTTTGGGAGCTCGCTTGGGCCGTCTCGGCGCCATCTTGGACCGTCTTGGGGCTTTCTTGGGCCGTTTGGCGGCCTCCTGAGGCGCTCACGGGAATCTCCTGGGGCCCTCTTGAGCTGTCTTGGGATTCTTGTGAGCTGTCTGGGTGCCTCCTGGAGCGCTCTTGGGGGTATCTTCGGGTCCTCTTGGGGCGCTCCAGTAGCGTCCACCTGACTGCACCACCCCTGCTCCCGCGGCGTCCCTGGGCGGACATGGCGCCTCCCTGGGGCTCTCCACGGTTTCCATGACGGCCCAGGAGGTCCCCAAGACGGTCCAAGAGGGCTTCGAGATGACCCAAGAGGCCTCCGAGGCCTCCAAGAAGCCACCAAGAGGCAAACATCGTTGATTTTCCTAAGGTTTTCGGAGGATTTTGTCGTTCTCGCCTTTTCGGCAACCCGAAGCGAAGCTTCAAGACGGCCCACGAAGCCCATAAGACCACCCCAAAACGGCCCAAGAGGCCTCCAAGAGGGCCCCAAGACGGCCTAAGAGCGCCCAAGAGGGCAATTAGGGCCCCAAGGCGGCCCCCAAAGGGGCCCAAGGGAGGGAGCACGAACCGAAACTCCGAGCTGCCTTCCGCCCCAAGATGCCCCCAGGAGGCCCCAAGAGGCCCCAAGAAAGAGGCGCAGAAGAGGCCCCCAAACGACCCCCAAGAGGCTTCACAACTGCCCCCCAAAAGGCCTCCCACGAGACCTCAGCGAACATCCGATAGGCTTCATACGCACAACCCAGGCCTCCCAGAGGCCCTGCGATGCTCCCAAAATGCTTTTGGATGGCCCGACAAAGCACAAAGAAAACCCCAAGGCGGTCCCAAGATGAGCCCAAGATGGACCAGGGCGGCGCCTGCCATTGAGGGGCAACGATATGGGGGGGATAGGCATAGGGGGGGAAACATCGACCTGGAATCGGCGATACATCGCCGATACATCGGTGATAGGCCCCCAATAGCAAATCCGCACCTTCCTGGGCGATTTGGGGTCGATGCATCCCCCCCTGTGCCTATCCCCCCCCTATCGTTGCCCCCGAGCCATCTGGGGGACCGACCCTGGCAGGTCCTGGGATCAAGGGGCACATGTGGCGATCAGACGTAGCGTTTCGATCAGGAGAAGCGGTCCGCGGCCGCCTCTCAAGCGGGGCGCGCTCGGCATCACTTGGGATGCAATCGTTCAAATTGCGCACGTTGCCACAGTAAACGCATTCGTGATGACATCGCGGCAGGTCATAACGTGCAGTGTGCGAGCGCGACGTGGCATGACAGCAGTGATGCAAACTGCGACGCTGGTGTTGACACTGCAAAGGAAAGACCTCCCTCAATGCACCCATCTGTGACCGAATGTCTTCACATCAAGGTGCGGCAACACACATATGTAGTCAATAACAGCAATGGCTTGCAGTGAGGCGTCGTCCGCTGGCCTGATTGCTCTTGGCCGAATTCTTGGTGTTGGGTCCTTGGCAGGCTCTCTTCCCTTTCGCCTTCGAGCACGCTTCTGCGATTCATGCGGGGTCCTTTCTGCCATGCACCTCTCGCCTATCTCGTTCGAAGGCTCCCATGGTGCGCAGCAAACACTGCGCCCACCCCCTCGGCAGAACGCAACACGAATGTGCCAGAGAAGATGCTGGCGTCCGAGTCGCGGGCGGAAACAATGAGCTGGAACCCACGGGCAGATTGCGAGGCCCCCAAAAGCTCTCTGCTCCACCCTCCCTGCCCTGGCCCTGACTAGGAGAATAGGCCAACCGGCCCCACAATCTCAGTGCCCCGGGGCGGAAAGGGGTAGGAGGAAGGGGAGGGGGAAGATGAGCAGGAAGAGAGGGGAGGGGGGAAAGGAGGAGGGGGGAGAGGAAGGGAGAGGAGGAGGACCAGTGTGAACCCAAGACCCATCAAGGGTGTTGCAGTAAACCCTCCCTCCAAGTTCCCTGTCCATAAGCGCCTGCAAGAATTTGCGTTCACTGCGGGACGTGCACCGTTGGAAGACAACCGTCTTACAATCCTGAACCGTGCCAATATATCATTCCTGGGACTTCAACGCCACCAATCAATGCTAATGTTGCGCCCTGACGAATTTGAATCGTGTCGGAACAAGATTCACGCGGACTTCAACACCGCGAGCCAGCGTGACTGTTGCACCCTGGCAATCCCGAGTCGTGCTGGTCACCCATAAGGATCCTTGATACCGTTGTATCATTTTAACACGTACGGGATAACTGCAGTTCGAGGAAGGAGCCGCCTTCAACCCGTGAAGCTCTTGCAAGCTTCACAAACTCGCGCTGCATTCTTGCAATGACCACATGTGGAACAAATTCGCCAAGCGAAGGACCCAACCATATGCAGCTGTGAATACCGCGGTCGTGAGCATCGTGTTCGGTGGAGCTCCTTATTGGGGCACGAACCGTGTGGCGGGTGTGCCGAGGTGGATTGGCGGCGGCGCGCGGGCGCTGCCACTGGGGCCTTCGGCGGAGTTTCCTATGAGGCCTTCGGCGCAGCTTCCTCTGTCCGTGGTCTGTTTGATGGGGGGGCACTAGGCAAGCTGGACCGTCCAAAATGGCCCTTCCCCCCTTTCTCTCCCTCTTTGCCCGCGCGCTCTAAAGTCCAAGGCTGCGTGCGCAGCGCAGCGCGGAGCCCCCGCGACGCGCGCCGGTCGCCCCGATGGGGGTCCCAGCGACGCGCGCGGGTCGTCCGCTGCGCGGAGCAAAGAGAGCTAGCTGGCTGGCTGATAGCGGGCAAGGCTTCGGCCGCTGGGCAGAGCGATGACGGGCGAGCGGGGCGCTGGGCAGAGCGCAGCGCGGAGTTCTAGCGACGCGCGCTGGTCGCCCGGAGAGGATTCCAGCAACGCGCGCGGGTCGCCCGCGGCGCGAGGCCAAACGGTTGGACAATCGAGAGAAGGCGCTGTTCGGGCGGGCCAGCTCCCCAGGTCCCGCCTTACGGATAAACTCGGTGAAGCCTAGCTCCCTGGCGAGGGCCGTCGCCTCCCTCCTGCACCGGTTCGTGCGCGCCGCAAACTGCTCCAACTGCTTCCTCAAGCCTTCTGGCGACCTGGGGCCTTCGGCACAGCTCCCTACGGGGCCACGAGCCTTGTGAGGGGTGTGCCGACATGGGCACGCGGCGGTCTGGGTAGGCGCATGTGGACGCTGCCGCTGGGGCCTTCGGTGGGCAGGGAGGGCGCATGTGGACGCTGCCACTGGGGCCATCGGTGGAGCTCCCTATGGGGCAACGAACCGTGTGAGGGGTGTGCCGACATGGGCATGCGTTGGGCGGGGAGCGCGCATCTGGACGCTGCCACTGGGGCCTTCGGTGGAGCTCCCCATGGGGCCACGAACCGTGTGAAGGGTATGCCGACATGGGCATGCGTTGGGCGGGGGTGGCGCATGTGGACGCTGCCACTGGGGCCATCGGTGGAGCTCCCCATGGGGCCACGAACCGTGTGAGGGGTGTGCCGAACTGGGCATGCGGTGGGCGGGGAGGGCGCGTGTGGTCGCTGCGACGGCGCATGTGGACGCTGCCAATGTGGCCTTCGGTGGAGCTCCCTATGGGGCCACGAACCGTGTGAGGGGTGTGCCGACATTGACATGCGTTGGGCGGGGAGGGCGCATGTGGACGCTGAAGCCTCCTATGGGGCCACGGACCGTGTGAGGGGTGTGCCGACATGGACATGCGGTGGGCGGGGAGAGCGCATGTAGACGCTGCCACTGGGACCTTCGGTGGAGGTCCCCATGGGGCCACGAACCGTGTGAGGGGTGTGCCGAGATGGACATGCGGTGGGCGGGGAGAGCGCGTGTGGACGCTGCCACTGGGGCCTTTGGTGGAGCTTGCTATGGGACCACGTGTGAAGGGTGTGCCGAAATGGACATGAGGAGGTCGGAGGCATGCAGGGAGGAGGAGGAAGGAAGGATGAAGGAACGAGGGGCGTTGTCTCTTCAAAACGAGGACCCAACGCCACAGGATGGTTGGGGTAAAAACAGACGCTGCTCTCCACTCGTGAAGTTCCAACAAATTTTGAAAACGGATGCGTGAGGCGCTGAGGCGAGCCACATTTGAACACCTCCCGCCCTCCGTCCGTGAAGCTGCTGCAGGCTCTGAGCACGAACCTGCTCGGCGCTCTCGCGAGAACCACACTTCGAACAATGGCTGCGCTCCATCCCTACAGCTCTCGCGAACTCTGGACAGGAATCTGCGCGGCGCTGCGGCGACAACATGTGAGGCGAAACGTCTGGGCCGCCCTACAGACACGTCTCGGGGCACGGCAGGGAGGAGTTGTTCATGAGTGGAAGGGCTGGAGGGCGAGGAGGGGAGAGGACCAATGCAAGCCCGAGGCTCCTCAACGAGGTCGCAATCCACCCTCCCTTGACGTTCCCTCTTCACTTTTTTTGGTCGGTGGGGCGAGAGCGAACCTCTTCCGCTAAGACGTTCCCTCTTCACAGGCCCCATACAAGAAACTTTTCCCTTGCACAGTTGCCATCTAGAGCTCGGACCTGTTCCTTCCCGTCCAATCACTGCCCCTCCTCCCGTCCAGGGCCGCGGACTGCTAGAGTCTCTTGCGCAGCGGTGTTCCAGGGCTCCGAGCCCTACATTCGCTCGTCGTCGTTCGTTCGTTCGCCCATCGCCCGCCCCAGGCTGCCCTGCCCCTGCTTGCCCACGATGGCCATGATGGCCCCAGGAGAACCTGGCCATCGCTCGGACGTCCATTCCTTGTGCGTTTTTCGGTTTCGTGCGTGTTTTTTTCCGCAGGATGATCCAGGATGCTCCTTGATAACCCCCGCCGAGAATTAAGTGCACACGTCCGAACGATACCAGGAACACCAGGACGGCAGCCCCCCCCCCTCGTCCCGCCTCGCCTGGCCCCCGCCCTCGTGCAGGAGCCAGGGCATGCGCGCCACTTTCTGTTCGTCGTCGTCGTCGTCGTCGTCGTCGTCGTCGTTCGCGTCGTCGTCGTCGTCGTCGTCGTCGTCGTCGTCGTCGTCGTCGTCGTCGTCGTCGTCGTCGTCGTCGTCGTCGTGTCGTGTCGTGTCGTGTCGTGTCGTGTCGTGTCGTGTCGTGTCGTGTCGTGTCGTGTCGTGACGTGTCGTGACGTCGTCGTGTCATGCCGTGCCGTGTCGTCGTCGTGCCGTCGTCGTCGTCGTCGTCGTCGTCGTCGTCGTCGTCGTCGTCGTCGTCGTCGTCGTCGTCGTCGTCGTCGTCGTCGTCGTCGTCGTCGTCGTCGCGGCTTCACCTGGCCTCCCGGCCCCCTGGCCCTGGCCTCTCCCCCAGCCTGCCCTGCGCCCTGGCCTCCCCTGGCCCCCCCCCTGGTCTCCCCTGGCCCTGGACCCCCCCCCCCCCCCCGCAGGGCTTCGCCCCCCAGCCTCCCCTGGCCTCCCTTGGCCCTGCCCCCCCCCCTCCCGACACCCCAGGGCTTCGGACTGCTTCATTTTCGTAGTCGTCGTCGTCGTGTCGTGTCGTGTCGTGTCGTCGCGGCCTACCCTGGCCCCACCTGGCCTCCCTGGCCTCCCCTGGCCCTGGCCCCTCCCCCAGGGTCCGAGGTGGTAGCCCTGGCTTCTGGCCTTCCTGGTAGCCCTGGTCCCCGCTGGCCCTGGCCGTTCCCAGGGCTTAGGATTGCTGTGTTTTCGTCGTCGCCGTCGCCGTCACCGTCGCCGTCGCCGTCGCCGTCGCCGTCGCCGTCGCCAGCGCCGTCGCCGTCGCCGTCGCCGTCGCCGTCGCCGTCGTCGCCGTCGCCGTCGCCGTCGCCGTCGCCGTCGCCGTCTCCGTCTCCGTCGCCGTCGCCGTCGCCGTCGTCGTCGTCGTCGTCGTCGTCGTCGTCGTCGTCGTCGTCGTCGTCGTCGTCGTCGTCGTCGTCGTCGTGTCGTGTCGTGTCGTGTCGTGTCGTCTTGTCGAAGCCTCCCTGGTCTCCCCTGGCCCTGCCCCCCCCCAGGGCTTCGGATTGCTTTAGTTTCGTCGTCGTCTCGTGCCGTGTCGTCGTGGCCTCCTGGCCTCCCTGGCCCTCCCCTGGCCCTGCCTCCTCCTCCTGGCAGCCCTGGCGCCCCCCGGGGTTCTCTGGCCTCCACTGGCCCTGACCCCCACTCCGAGTCTTCCCTGGCCTACCTAGTTTTCGTCGTCGTCGTCGCCGTCTTCGTCGTCGTCGTCGTCGTCGTGCCGTGCCGTGCCGTGCCGTGCCGTGCCGTGCCGTGCCGTGCCGTGCCGTGTCGTCGTCGTGCCGTCGTCGTGTCGTACCGACAATGGCTGCAAGAGAACACCAGGACAGCCCCGAGAACCCGCCCTTTCTCGCCTCCTCACCTCGCTTCGCCTGGCCCTCGCCCTCCCTCGTGCAAGGGAAAAGGCAGGCGTGCCACTCGTTTTCGCTGCGGGCCATACTCCATTGAAAGACAACCGTCTGATAAGCCTCCATCGTGCCAGAACACCATTTCTGGGACTTCAGCGCCGCGAATCATAGTTACTGTTGCGTCCTGACAATCCTGAGTCTTGCCAGAAGTCCATTCTGGGGACTTCAACACCGCGAATCAACGTGACTATTGCGTCTTGACTGCCCTAAGTCGTACGGGAACACCATTCTTAGGACTTCAGCCATACAAGCCCTTGGGATAGCTGCGACGATTTACGTATGGGCGCCGCGGCAGATCGCGCAGTCGGGCACCCTGGCTGGAAGCACCGAGCCCTCACACGCATCGGCGGATGGACGGAGAGATTAGAAGTCTCGTAGAGTTAGGTCGGGCCTGTCCCCCTACAGGGGGGGATTTTGGACGAAAAAAAAATACTCAAACAGTTTTCAAAAGATGCCCCAAAATACCCCAAACATAGTCCCCAGACTATTCTTTGACTATTTTTGAATATTCCCCCTGTATAGGGACAGGCCCGACTTAATCCTAGATGGGGTCGGCGTAGATGGGGTCGGGGGATCGCGCCGCATCGCCGATACATCGGCGATGCATCGGCGATGCACTGGAGACGCATCGTCGACGTGGGCGATGCATCGGCGACGTCGACGTGGAGCGAATCGGGCTCCACATCGAGCCGCACTGGCGATGTATCGGCGACGCGGCGCGATCCTCCGACCCCATCTACTCCGACCCCATCTGGGAGGCCTAGAGAGATTGTGGTGGGGAGAGGGGGGGGGAGTGTGGGAGAGATGGGAGCACGACAACGAGTGCAGGGGCGGGAACGGCCGCAGACCTCGAGACTGACTGCGGGAGCGCACAGCTCCTCTCTCGTCCGTCCACGCCTGCCCCGCCCCCCGTTGCCTCTCGGCCGCACGCAAAGAGAGGGACCCCAGGCAGGAGCGGCCTCTGGCGCGCGGCTTGAGGGGACCGCGGGGGGCGGGCCCAGTCCGAGTGCGCAGGCCAGTGCCCCGGGGGGGGGGAGGATCGCTGCGGCCCACACCGAGGACCACCCTCCGGCGAAGGGCCACCCTTGCGCGTGGCCGACCCTCATCGGGGACGCAGTGGCCCGGGTCAATGCAAGCCCGGGTCCTCCTCCTCCTCCTCCTCCTCCTCCTCCTCCTCCCCCTCCTCCTCCTCCTCCTCCTCCCAATCAGGCCTTGCAGGATCAGGCAGGATCCTGCACCCAGGCCCCGGTCCATGCACCCCTGGCCCTGCAGGATCCCGCAAGATCCGGCACTCTGACCGACCCCCGTGTGCACCGACCCCCGCTGCTCGAGCCCCGACCTGCGCCCCCTGGCCGATCGCCGAGCGCGCGGGCTCCTTCCACGAGGGAGGGTCCAGGGCCTCGTCGTTGAAGCGAGCCTTCACGTCCTGTTCCGAGTGCAGGCGGGGGGTGGTGAGAATGCGGGCAGGGAGTTCGCGGGGCCTCCGCGGCCAGCTCCGTGAAGAGAGCGAGCGTGCCCCCACCCCCTGTAAGCAGGCTGGAGAAGGACGGCGAGGGCATAGCACGAGGGATAATGACGCGCGCGCGCGCGTGTGTGTGTGTGTGTGTGTGTGTGTGTGTGTGTGTGTGTGTGTGTGTGTGTGTGCGTGTGTGTGTGTGTGTGTGTGTGTGTGTGTGTGTGTGTGAGTGCGTGCGTGCGTGCGTGCGTGCGTGCGTGCGTGTGTGTGTGTGTGTGTGTGTGTGCGTGTGTGTGTGTGTGTGTGTGTGTGTGTGTGTGCGTGTGTTCAGCGTTCCGAACTTACCCTGTCTCCGCCTCGTCGCTGCCCGCGGGGCCGCTGCCGCCAGAAGATTTTTTTTGTTGGTGTGTGTGTGGCTCGCTGCGACATGCGGTAGCGTCTGTGCCCTTCTCGCTCTGGGTAGCGCACGCCTGTACGTGTTCCTCTGCCTTGTTCTCTGTCGCTGTCGTGAGGCGGAGTCGCCGTACTGCTCGTCTCCGTCTTCGGGCGGTGTCACACTTTTCTCACTTGCCACCCACGTCTGGGTGGCCTATGGGCGGTCGATCCGCTGGGATCCCGCTTCCGAAAACTGGCCGCACGCGCTAGATCCGTGCTGCTTGCTCGACTTACTCCGCTTCGTCGCTGCGCGCGAGGCCGCGATCGCCACAAAGTGTGTGTGTGTGTGGTGTGTACGTGTGCGCGCGTGTTGAAATCTCTAGGTGGGTTCACGTGGCCACACACTTGAATTGGCTTCGTGCTATGCGTGCCTGTAGTTTTGTCATAGCGTGCTATATGTATACGTGTACGATGATTCGCCAGTACTTTCGGCACGTAGGGCAGTGCCCCAAGGCCCATGAAGCTCTGCGAGGGGCATGGTTTGTGATTATAAAGGGTTCGTAAGGGCCCAGACCCCGCGTTTCCCAGCCGGTCCTGGGCGGTCCTGAACGCTGTCGGAGTGTGACGCCCGAGCTTTGGGGCGCCACGAGAGCCCCAAGACGGGCCGAGAGAAACCTAAGAAACCCCAAGGACGGCAGTAGTGGGTCCCGAGTCGTCGAGCGATCGGTTCAAGATGCCCAAGGTGATCGCCAGACGGCCGAAGATGTCCCAAGAGGCCTCCAAGAGGCCTCTCAAGACGCAAACAACCTTTTCATTCCTGAAGTTTTTGAGCGATTTTGGCGTCTCGCCTTTTCGGCTTCCCGACGCTCCAGGACGGCCCAAGAGGCCCTAAAGATCGCCCCAAGGCGCGAGGACTCCACGAGGGTCCTAAAACAGCCCCATATGGCCCCCCAACAAACCAAAAGTCGCCCAAGACGGCCCCAGACGCCCCCAAGACGGCTCCAAGAGGGGCCCCGACGGGGGACCCGAATGGACATTGCGAGCTCGCGGCCCTGGGAGGCCCCTGGGAGGCCCCAAGAGGCCTCAAAGGCCGTCGGTGGGGCTCCCTACCTGGCCGCGAAGCGTGTGATGGGTGTGCCGAAATGGGTGCGGTGGGCGCATGCGAACGCAGCCACTGGCGCCTTCGGTGAAGCTCCCTACGGGGCCACGAAACGCGTGAGGGGTGTGCCGGACTGAGCGTGGGTGACGCATGCGGGCGGTGGCACCAGGGCCTTTGTTGGAGCTCCTTATGGGGCCACGAAGCGCGTGAGGGGTATGACGACATGGGTGTGGGTGGCGCATGCGGGCGGTGGCACTGGAGCCTTCTGCGGAGTTCCCTACGGGGCTACGAAGCGCGTGAATGGGGTGTGCCCAATTGGGTTTGGGGGGCGCATGCGGGCGGCCCCGCTGGGGGCTTCGGTGGTGAAACGTACGGAGGGAGGGGGGGGGGAGGAGAGGAGGGGGGAGGAACGCGGGGGCTGTCTCTCTCTCTCTCTGTCTGTCTCTGTCTCTGTCTCTCTGTCTCTCTGTCTCTCTGTCTCTCTGTCTCTCTGTCTCTCTCTCTCTCTCTCTTTACCAACCCACCTCTGATTGAGAGCCCTCTCGTTTCCTTCATTCCTGTCTTGCTTGTGTGCCGTTCTACGCTCGCGCCTCGCTGCCATTTCTGTCCAGGCCTTCTGGGGTGAGACGGGCCCACGGTGTGCTCATAGCCCGTCCTCACGGCACCTCGGTATCACGATACCGACCAGTGGCCAGCGATGCTCTCTCTCTGAGAAAGAAAGGTGGTTCGCAGAACGGGACTCTCTCACAGCTTGTGTCTAGCCGGCTTGGACATCCTGAGCAACGGAGACGCAAGGATCACGCACCAGGTTCTGGACCGCGCTCATACCGTCCTGAGGCGCAGCAGCAGCAGCACCCTTCCCCCACCTCTTCTCCGAGATTCCCGTACGATGCACCCGACATTTCGGACAGTTATCAGTGCTTTCGAGATCTACACCCTCGTGAAGAAGCTCTGCCATCGAACAGGAAGATGGCTTCGGGCAGTGGCACAGGCTTCGGTACCTTACTACCAGATATTCACCCCACTCTGGGACATGGAGATGGCCTGGAGGAGATACCAGGCAGAGATCCAAGCTCGAGATGCACAGACGGAGAAATGCCCCCTCTCGGCAACGAGCATCAGGATGCTCGCGGGACGCACAGCAATGTTGGGAGACGACACCAGCAGCATGGAAAGTCATCGCAATATGAGTTGGAAACATACTTCGAGATCGAATCCATGGTGGACGACGAGGTGGAGGACATGGAGTCCAACAGACTTTTGATTCCTCTCCCTCACGACCAGCCTCGCGCCCATGGACAGGCGCAAGCTTTTCTCATGCATGTACTTCGCAAGAATGCAGGCCTATCCCAAAGTGAAGCTGGAGGTGAAATCCGTTCCTGGCTCTGGACACGCCGTGCGCACCGCCACTTCCGCGCATATATCACATCCGTCTTTGCATTCTTGACCGAGTTCATTGGCTCACAACCGAAAGGGACTATAGCCTTTCGGGGCCCTGCTTTCTGAAGTACCCTGGGCGTCATGCTGCTGATGTCAGGCTTGGTGCGACTTCAATTTGAACTTCGATCCGCTTCACCATCGAGATGGGCGCGACAAATACTACGCCTCCTCCCTCCCGAGTGGCACCGAGGTATTCACGACTGGTCTGAGCCCGTGGTAGTTCTCGCCTTCAAAAGCATGCTAGGACTCCCGACGGACCCCCACAAAGCCATCGTCGACATCTTAGGCTCGCACTCCTCCGTTTACGTAAGCAAGGCGTTACTGAGATCAGGCGTTCTCTCGGGAGTCTTGGGGCGCATCCAGGAGCACATGCGGGGCTTGATGTTTCCCAGAGTTCGACCAGGTAATCGTCCTCGATATCGAGAACTTCGGAAAAACCCAGGGTCTCTGTTCTTCATCCCGTTCCCCTGGGTCCCCACGGAGGCCGCGAGCTTTCACTTCGAGGCGTTGGCGATACGACGGTTTAGACCGAATGGCAATCGAGCGGACGAACGAGAAACGGAACTCATAAGTCAAAGACGAGGCCTCGGGACCCTCTACTCAGCCCCCAAGAAGAAGAAGCCCCGTAGACGGCCACCATCCTGGAGAATGCGACCTCCCCGACGGATCCCCCCACCCGCCTGGTTGTCAGCTACTCCAGCAATATCAGAACTACCAGTGGTCCAGGTTCGAGGCCCCCTTGCCCAATTTCCAGGTGCGTTATCAGAATCTGCGCCATTTGGTGAACTGTATGTTTTACAGATCCGTGGGCAGCTTCATCTTACCCAGCAGGAGGGTCTACTGTGGCTGCTGGAACCTTCCCGCCTGGGATTACTCTTAGCTTACTTATCGGGGAAATGGAAGCCCCTTCCTTTCTGCAGATATAGCTATCGTGTAGAACAAGGTGCTATATATTTCAGAGCGGCAAGTATGTGTCATCTCTTTCTTCATGAATTTATGAGGCAGCGCATGGCTCGGTTTCATATCAATCGCACCTTCGCACGTTGAATCTTCCAGCTGCCAGGTGCCAGGTGCTCCGCCTTCCGCACGAATTTCAGATGTGTGAGTACCAGTGCATTATCCGAGGTGCTATCACGCACATGATCAACAGCATGAAGTTTTCCCCAGCCAGACAGTGGCACCAGAGACCCACTCGGGTCGCGTTCCAAGGCCAACGGATTTGGAACTATAGAACTTCTGCTAGCAGATTCTGCGCCGAGTGCAAGTCAGAGTGCCTCCCCGCCCCTGTCTCCGACTCGCAGTTCGTCTCAGGTCCTCTCTTTCTTCGAGCCCTTCCTGGCTGCTGGCGCTTACCAGTCTGGCAGACTCCCTGAGTCTCGGCGAGGGCTGCGAAGGCAGCCCTACTTTAGTGGACACAAGCAGCACGCCTGGGCCCCCGTCAGATCCGAAAAGGCCTCGACTACATCACAAAAAGGTTCTCAACTCCAGCAGGCTCCCACCATGACCCACGAGGACCCCCACCGACCAAATGGCAGGAGTTAGAATCGACCCTCCAGACCTCGGTGACCCAGGCGGACGGCAAGATTATCATTGCTGATGACAAACAAGGAGGTAAAGCATGGATGTTTGATGGTCCCGATGTTGTTCGTTGGCTCCATCAGACTGCTGAACTAGATGATGACTGGACTGTTAGATATGATCTATCTAGATATGATGCGGCTGTCTGGCTATGGACTCGTGCTTATCAAGGCTTACCTATTTGGCTACGTAAAGGAAATCTGATGCCTAGACCTTCCCAAAATACGAACCCACCGTATGTTTTCCCGACGGTAAAGAGTAACTGCTTCCTGGATGATGGTACTAGATGTTGTTCGAAGCCATGACATAGCTGTATGTGTAGGATCGTTAACTCGGCTGACGCCCCTGGGACAGAAGGTTTCAGATATATTGGACGGGCTACGCGCCACCTGCTGCAGGCCAGTGGGCTCTCATCTGAGGTGTTTAATATGAATCACGCAGCCCGCGAGATACGTTCCATCGTTGCTGAACTGGAGCCGCCAGCGAACGACTCTTGCCTCAGGTGTGGCTGTGCACTCAAAAATGTGGCCATCGTCGTCGCAGACGCTGATCAGGCGTACGAGCAGTGTGGAGCAAGCCTCATTGCCGAAGCATGGAGGGATGTGTCTGCTGCAGTGGTCCATCAGCTCGGTTCTGATGCAGCTCTTGTCAAACGAGGCAAGGAGGTGAAGACGCGCGCGTTCACTTCGGACACACCTCCCACGTACTTTAAGATCTCGACATCGGACATTGGCCGCACACTCCTCGCATATGGCTGGCTCTCGCTCGTGACGATTGGTGGCGTAGTATACGAACTCCGAGGCCTCCCGATAGGTGGTGTTCTCTCTGGTGTTGCCCTCTCTATTCTTCTGGCGTGGTATGAGATACGGGCCCAACGCGGGCCTGAGCAGTTTGTGAAGTCAGGATTTACGTTATCGACCTCCTCGTTTTCTATCGAAGTTCGTCAACGACGTTATGTGGATGATATCCTAGGAATTAGCAGATCGTATTGCAGAAAATGTGTTTCTGACTACCTCACGTTGGTGTATAAGGTGAAGCTGTCCCCCGCGTCGGACCTCGAGGACCCCGAAGCCCCATGCTTATGGCTGGACTTGGAACTGTGGCCTCAACAGGACTCCTGCTGGATCGCCCCCAAGAATGACAACAGGCTCTGGCTCCTCGCTCATGGTCCTGGACCGCGCCCAAAATCCAACATCCTCCCCTGGCCAGGCACTACACCCAAGGGCTTTGGGATGGTTGCTGCCCTATATTCGGGGCGCCTGGCCCGTGCCCAGTACCTGTTCCTCACCATCCCGGTTGCGCTGGCCTGGATCTTGGAGTTGACCCTGGAGCTCATCCTCCTGGGATACCCCGCGGGCCTCATCAAAGCAGCCCTACACTGTTGCCCCTGGTCCGTGGCTATCCAGAAGGCTCGAAGGGTAACGCGTCAGTGGCACAAGTTCTTCCTCCCTCTCCAAGACATGGGTGGTGACGGTCGTAGCGGGAAGCGCCGCCAGCCCTGGCGACGCCACGATGAACATCGAGAACGTCGGGACGGAGGTCGAGTCGACTGGTACTCAGAAAGGGGCCAGTGGTCACGTCGTGAAGGTGAACGTGAAAATGGGTATGATCGCCGCGATTGGGCTCAACGTGGTGACAGCTCCGACCGTGATCGAGATCGTGACCGTGACCGTGACCGCCGACGCTCTCCAGACCGCCGTGAGGATCGACGGGATGATCGTGACCGTGACCGTGCCCGTCGTGCTGGGGGAGTCGGCCGCTCCAGCTCCCCATCGGAGAAGGAGAAGGAGCTCCAGAAGATGCGAGATGCCCTCGCTAAACGGGATCCAGAGTATAGTGCTTTCATCAAGGACAAGAAGGACAGGGTTGAGGAGATGAAGCTGAGACGCCAGGGCGAGTACATGGCAGCAGCGATGAAGTCAGCCTTTGGTGACCGCCTCTCCAAGCTCGAGGCCCAGAAGGAGACGAAGGAGTCCAAGGCGACACAAGAGGCGAGCCGTGGCTGTTCGCCGACACCAGTCGTGGGCCCTCCCGAACCCCAGGACATCATGAGCAGAGCGGAGGTGGGCTGGCTCCAAGCGATCAATGGCAAGAAGAAGTCTCTCCCGTCGAAGCTCACGTGGGGCCAGGCGGCGGCCAAACTCGAAGAGGCCATGAACGACGCAGCGGTGGTCGGCCAGGTGAACAAGTGCATCAAGTCGCACTTCCCACGCAAGGCAGTGCCCAGTTCCAAGGAGAAGCGTATCTCGCAAGTATTGCACATCATAAATGGGTCAGCGCTCTGAATCAAGTCAAAGATTACGGATGCTGACCCAAACTGCGAGCTGCCGCTAGACCTGAAGGATGACGAGTTGTGCGAAGCAGGTTTTCCTATACAACAGTTTTTCTTGGTTCGTTCATCGCAGGTTTCATGCGCCCAGGAGTTGCTCAACCATTCCGTTCCCTTTCACCCTAGCCGACAGTCGTGAACAGGCCGCTGTGCAGTACATGGTGCTAGGCGCGATGAGCGCCCCCATTGCTCTCGCCGTCGGAGGCTCGCAGGGTTTCCCTCCTAGCCCTCCCACCTCGCCGATTCCTCCCAAGTTTATCGCCCTTCCCCCCCTGTCCCTTCACTCAACCCTGTGGAACCCCAAAGACCTGGGAGCCCATGTGGACTGAACCCGGAGTGCGCCCAGCTGTCAGTCCGACCGCTCCGTTTCCCTTCCCCTCTCCCTCCAAATGCCCGATTGGTCAGGCTTGTGTGTTCGCCCTTTGCTGTCGTTGGATGGCCGACCAGTGCGTTCCAACCGTCCCACGCCCTTCCGGTTACTCCCAGTCGTGGCAATTTTTCTCTTTCCCACTCCCTAAGTGATGTCGGTCTGACCCTGCCCAGTGACTTGAGGTCCCAGTCCGTCCGTGGGTGCGAGTACCACGCGTGGTACCGCGGGAGTTGATGGGCACCTCTCTTTATCCCCCCTCCCCTCTTTCCTCCTATGATGACTAGGGCCCTTCCTCCCTCCCTCCCTCCCTCCCCCCTGGCCGAGTGGCCACCTGAGCAACATCATCCACGTTAGCTGCTACGTCGTGCAGGCCGATGGCCCACGTGCGGAGATTGAGACTTTGGGGATCTCTCTCTCTCTCTCTCTCTCTCTCTCTCTCTCTCTTCACCAACCCACCCCTGATTGAGAGCCCTCTCGTTTCCTTCATTCCTGTCTTGCTTGTGTGCCATTCAATGCTCGCGCGTCGCTGCCATTTCTGTCCAGGCCTTCTGGGGTGAGACGGGCCCACGGTGTGCTCATAGCCCGTCCTCGCGGCACCTCGGTATCACGATACCGACCAGTGGCCAGCGATGCTCTCTCTCTGAGAAAGAAAGGTGGTTCGCAGAACGGGACTCTCCCTCTCTCTCTCTCTCTTTCTCTCTCTCTCTCTCTCTCTTTCTCTCTCTCTCTCTCTCTCTCTCTCTCTCTCTCTCTTTCTCTGCGGCCGCTGCCGCGACTGCCGCGTGCTCCCCTATTTGCTCATTTGGAGACGTCGTGCGCGCAGGTCAGGTACTTCCGGCGGGGCAGCGTTGGCCGCTCGCTGCCCCGCGTCGAATGGCGCCCCTATCGGCGGCCTCCAGCTGCAATCGCAAACGCCGTTTATGCATCGCACCCCTCAGAGCCTCAGAGCGCCAGCCATCGCGGGCGCTCTCGCGCTGGCGCGCCAGCGCCCGAACTCGCAGCCGCGGCGCCCGTCGCCCCGCCCTCGTCTAGCACTTGCGAGAGCTCCTCCTCGAGGGTCATGCGCTTCTCTTCGGCGTCGGCGCGCTCAAGTCAATGGCGCCGCAATCCTGGTGCTTCTCGAGGCGGAAGCGGGGAACCCCTGGCTTTCTCTTGATCGGCGAGGCAGGCGCGGGGAGGCGCGGCGTCGGCAGCCGCGTCGGAGGGGCCGTCGTCGCCGTCCATGCCGCCGCCGAAGCCAAAGACCCAAGAGGGCATGGCAATATGCGTTTTTTTTTTTTTTTTTTTTTTTTTTTTTTTTTTTTTTTTTTTTTTTTTTTTTTTTTTTTTTTTTTTTTTTTTTTTTTTTTTTTTTTTTTTCTCTCTCTCTCTCTCTCTCTCCCTTTTTCCTGCCACTCGCCGTGGCGCCGCTCGTTTGTTCTCCGCCGTCCACGAGCTCAGGCCTCCCATGGCGCCACCGCTGCCTCGAGGTAGCGGTTCCTCTACTGGAGGCGCTGGCGCTGCCTCTTCGCGTGGGTCACCTCGTGGTGACAAGCGTGCTTTCCACTGTCGCCTTTGCTGGCAGTGGGCGGACGACCTATGGTGGCGCCCTGCTGTGCGAGACGCTAGTCGCAGCCAGCAGTCGCTACTGCGTGTCCGCCGCCCGTGGTCTTTAGTGGCGCTGGTGAAAAGTATGCCATGGGCCTTGGAGCGCACCATGTTCTGGCGCAGCACCACCTTCTCTCTCGCGAGCGCGCTCTGCGCCGCAGTCATCTTCTCCTCCGCTTCCTGGCGTTGCTGTGTCCCCTCGAGTGTGGTGGTGGGGGGGGGGGGGGGGGGGGCAAGCGCGGGGCTCATTTTTTTTTTGTTTTTTGTTTTCCCCTCTTCTTTATTTTTCCAACAATAAAAGGTGACAGAAGGGTTAACGCAGAGATCCTGCAGGAAGGCAAGCTTCCAGCTCTTGGCCTCCTTCCAAGCGGTCTTCGCCTCGTCCTTCCAAGACTGCGCCTCGCCCCGTGCGCTCTCGGCTTTCCGCGTGCGCTCGTTGGAGCGTCTCCTGTGGACGCGCCGCGGAAGAGATGCGCTATCTAGCGCCACGCAGGAGCGGCGCGACCCGGAATCACAATGTAACACTCGTGTGATATACTGTGTTTCCGAATCGTGCCGCTTCTGCGTGGCAACAATTGGATGTTGGGTTGTGGTATGTGTGTGTGTGTGTGTGATTTGACATCATGGTCTTCAAGGCGTCTTCTTTCTTGCTGTGCTGCTCCGTCGCTCGGCGGACCGCCGCGCGGACCTTGTCAAAGGCCGCGCGGCGGAAGGTCGCCACCAGCTGCTTGGTCCGTGGTTGTTGAAGGAATGCGCGAAGTCTCTGTTTGGCTTGGTACTCCGTGTTTTTTTCCCCAACTTCTGGTAGTAGGCCTCGGTTTTCTTTGCTGGTTTGCCCATGGCTCCAAGCAGCGCCGTCGTAGCGGGGCTTTGAGCCTATACACTTATGTTTGCCCGGGGCACAGGTTGCATGCGATTGCTTCCCCTTTCGATGTTTTTCCCCCGTCTCATGTTTCATGATCTTCCCATTCCTCTCCTCCTCCCTCGTCCTCCTTCTCGTCCTCGTCCTCGTCCTCGGCCCCCTCCTCTTCCTCCTCGTCGTCGTCGTCGTCGTCCTCCTCCTCCTTCTCCTCCTCCTCCTCCTCCTCCTCCTCCTATTCATAAGAGGAAGGGGCACGAGCGGCAGCAGGCGAGGAATACGATGAGGACGACGCCTAAGAAAGAACAAGGTATAATCCGAATAAGAAGATGAAGACGAATAGTAATACTAACAATAAGAGGAATAAGCTGAATACGAGGAATACTAAGACGAGGCAGAGGAAGAAGGATACGATTAAGAACAATACGTCAAGACGAACTGTATGATCATGTGTGTGTGGGGGGAGGTTTAACCCTTGACCGGAAGGGGCCCGCTCCCGACCCGCAGACCAAACAAGTGTGTGTGTGTGGGGGGGGGGAGGGGCACGCGTGTGTATATATCTCTATATATATATAGACATACATATTCTAATAAGGGATCCACGAATGAAAAAGGAGACCACCTAATCCAGCACACATTAACCGAGACGCCAGTTCAATCCATGCAACAGGACGAGGGGAAGGGACATAATGCTAAGACGCAGCGTAAGGAAGAGCCAAACACAACTCAAGTAGAGCTAGATCGCGAAGATGTACCGAGTCTGCTGAGCCTAGAAGAGGTGCGTCAACAGTTGGGTGAGATGTAGCCAATTCTGGAATCCCTGGCGCAACTTTTACTTCCGCTGGCGGGGCCACCCCTGTTTCACTTCCACTGGCCTTTGCCGAAAAGCGAAGATGCGCCGAAGGCGAAGCCCTTTCTGGAGCGCTCTGTGCGCTTAGAAGTGCCGGGGTGGCTGGAGACAAGTCGAGGTGGAGGTGCAAGCGAGAGGGAAGAGACGGGAGGGGCCGCACGTCCTCCACGACGTCGGGCTCGCGGTAGATCTCAACCCGGGCCCACTGGTCCTGGGGAGTGCAAGAGCATAGGGTTCGGACGGTACCGCGGGGACGGACCAGCACCACCTGGAAGACCATGTGGCTGGACTCGCATGTTGGACATCTGGAGGCCACGCCCGAGGAGGACACCCCGCCCCTCCCTCTCCCAGACAGAGTGCCCCGTGCCGCCCCGTGCCGCCCCGCAGCCCCCCCCCCTCCCCCCCACTTCTCCTCTCCCCTCGCTGGCATTCCCCTCCCCCCCCTCTCCCGCCCCTTCCTCTGGTCTCCCGCCCCTTTTCCCGCCTCAGCGCTCGCACGCGCGCCTTCCCCGCGCGCGAGGGGGAGAGGGGAGGAGGGCGGATGGGGGGAGGGGAGGAGGGTGAAAGGAGGAAGATGCGACTGGGCTTCAGAAGGAGGGGGGAGGAGGGGATGAGGGGGAAGGAGGGGGAAGGAGGGGGAAGGAGGAGGAAGAGGAGGAAGAGGAGGAGGAGGAGGAGGAGGAGGAGGAGGAGGAGGAGGAGGCGGAGGCGGAGGCGGCAGCGGCGGCGGAAGAGACGGATCAGAAGAAGGATGAGGAGAACGAGAAGGAGGAGAAGGAGGAGGAGGAGAAGGAGGAAAAGGAGAAAGAAGATGGGGGGAGGAGGGGAAACGGGTCAGGATGAGAAGGAGGAGGAGGAGGAGGAGGAGGAGAAGGAGGAGGAGGTGGTGGAGGAGGAGGGGGAGGAGAAGGAGGAGGAGGAGGAGGAGGAGGAGGAGGAGGAGGAGGAGGAGGAGGAGGAGGAGGACGAGGACGAGGAGGAGGAGAGAGGAGGAGGAGGAGGAGGAGGAGGATAGGGTTCAGGAGGGGAGGGAAAAGAAGACGGCATGAGGAGAAAGGATTAGGGGAAGGGACAGAAGGAGGGAAGGAAGATAAGAAGGAGCTGGAGCAGGGATGAGGGAAGGATGGGAGAGAGAGGGGGAGGAGGAGGATGGACGGGGGAGGGACTAGGTCGAGGCTGACTTTCAACCGAGGACTTCAGCATTGGCTGAGGGCGGGGGCACCGAGGCTTTGACCTGGACCCGTCCGCAGCAACAACGACAGGATGATGATGCTGATGATGATGATGATGCTGATGATACTGATGATGATGAGGAGGAGGAGGATGAGGAGGAGGAGGATGAGGAGAGGGAGGAGGACGAGGGGAGGAGGAGGAGGAGAAGGAGGGGGAGGAGGAGGAGGAAGAGAAAGGAGGAAGAGAGGAGGAGGAGGAGGAGACTGAGGAGGAGGAGTAGGAGGAGGAGGCTTGAAGGAGGAGGCGTTTCAGAAGGAGGAGAAGGAGGAGGAGGAGGAGGAGGAGGAGGAGGAGGAGGAAGGATGGCGGGATGAGGAGGAGGAGGAGGAGGAGGAGGAGGAGGAGGGATGGCGGGAGGAGGGAGGGATGGCGGGAGGGAGAGAAGGAGGGAGGTAGGAGGGAGGAGGGAGGAGGAGGAGGAGGAGGAGGGAGGAGGAAGGAGGGAGGAGGGATGAGGGAGGAAAGAGAGGGAGGAGGGAGGGAGGGAGGGGAGGGAGGGTGGGAGGGGGAGGGAGGGAGGGAGGGAAGGGGAGGGGGGGAGGGAGGGAGGGAGGGAGGGAGGGAGGGAGGAGGGAGGAGGAGGAGGAGGAGGAGGAGGAGGAGGAGGGAGGAGTAGGAGGAGGAGGAGGAGGAGGAGGAGGAGGAGGAGGAGGAGGAGGAGGAGGAGGAAAAAGGACGAGGGAGGAGGACGAGGTGGCTGCCAGGGAGAGGACGGGTCCACGTGTCCGACGTCTAGATGTGTGGGATTGTCGAAGAGGGTCCCTGCAATGCCTCCACGAGCCCCGACGAGGAGATCACGTCACGGTGGGGGTCTGTCAAATTAGTGGCGTAAGAACTCCGCTCGTCGCACCGACCGCTGCAAGATGTTACCTCCGAGCAGGTGAGTGGCGCGCACGAGTTCTGCGCGGAGCTGATGAAATATGCAGAATACAAGGCGTGTTCAATCCGCTGCTCCCCTGGCGGCTCATTACAAGTACCATGCCAATTTCATCACTACAACGACCGACATCAAAGACACTGGCATCCGCAATTGTCGTGATAGTCGTCGTTCTCCTCGTCTTCACCACCACCATCATCATCATCGTCACCACCGTTGCGTCATCACCGTATATATATGTATATATATATATATATGTATTCACCTGGCGTGTCGACTACGTCCGCGGGTTCCTTTCAGCCTATGCCATGGAGAGCCCAGCGGGTCCCAGTTATAGGGCGACGTAGTTCAGCGCATGAGCAGAACGATCGGAGCATGCCAAGATACGAATCTCGCGGGGCAGACCGACCACAGGATGCAGAGGACTCGACCCGATGTCAAGACGAAGTCGTCGCACAACCAAGGTTGACAAAAGGACCCTGACCCAGCTTTGGGTCGCACGCGCTGCCGAGAAGCGCTGTGGGACAACGAAAAACGTCCGTCTCGATTTTTGTTCGGGCCAGGGGCCTGTGGAAAAGAAGAGCAAGGCGGGGCGTGCCTGTTTGAGCCGGGTCGCGCGGTCGTCGTCGTCGTCGCCGTTGCCGTCGCCGTCGGCGCCGCTCGTCGGCGTCGGCGTCGGCGTCGCCGTTGCCGTCGGCGTCGGCGTTGGCGTCGGCGTCGGCGTCGGCGTCGGCGTCGGCGTCGGCGTCGTCGTCGTCGCCGTCGCCGTCGCCGTCGTCGTCGTCGTCGACATCATCGTCATCATCATCATCACCATCATCATCATGATCAGTAGCATCATCATCAGCAACCTACGAATCACCACCATCATCATCACCGTCACCATCAACATCATCATTCATAAACCTACTCAACATCATCACCATCACCATCATCACTCTCAGCATCAGGATCATCATCATTACCATCATCAGCAGCAACATACTCAACATCATCACCATCACCACCATCATCGTCATCACCATCACCATCAGCCCCATCATCATCACCATAATTATCATCATCATCACCATCATCATCACCATCATCATCACCATCATCACCATCATCATCACCATCACCACCACCACCATCATCACCATCACCATCACCATCACCATCACCATCACCATCACATCATCATCATCATCATCATCATCATCATCATCATCCATCATCATCATCATCATCATCATCATCATCATCATCATCATCATCATCATCATCATCATCATCATCATCATCATCATCATCATCATCATCATCATCATCATTGTTTTCATCTACATCGTCGTCGTTGTGATCGTCATCGTCGTTATCGTCGTCGTCGTCATCATCGTCGTCGTCATCGTCATCGTCGTAGTCGTCGTCATTGGCGTCGGCGTCCCGTGCTGCGCCCTGGGCGTAGGCAGGGGCGCGTCTGGAGAGATCCACATCTCCGACGCATTGTTGTTTGTTGTTATCTGTTTGTTTGTTTTGGTGCTGGCCTGCTGTTTTTTGGTGGGTATGTTTTTTTGGTGTCCCCCGAAAACTATATACATAGTGTGTGTGTATATATATATATAGATGTATATGAAACAATGCGGACCCCCTATGGGCCCCTTCCCTGGGATCGGCTTCTTATCCCGGGCCGCTCTTTGACGGTCCTGGAGCGCGGTGCGGGCCCCTGGAGGGCACAGGAGTGGCCACGAGCCTCCCGCCGTGACTCTTGCCAGGACGCAGGGGCGCGGGGCTTTCGGGCCACGCCTCGGCTCCCTAGCGGCCCTTCGGGACGATCTGGGCACCCCCGGCACGCCCACTGCGAGGCGCCGCTGCTGCCAAGCGCCCCGAGGCCGCAGAAATGTCGAGAAGCGAGGGGACTGTCCCGTCTGGCCCTGGGGGCTTCGTCCTGCACGGGAGCGGCGGCGGACCTCGCGCGGCGTTCCGACCGCCGGCACCCTCTCTCTCTCAGCACGAGGCGCCTCCAGCGCGCTGCTCCCGGCGCGGTAGCTCCTGCGGCGGCGGGCCCGGCGGGGCCCCGCCGTCCGGCAGACCCCCCCCCCCCCGCCGCCGTGCTCTGGCGCGTTCGCTCGCGCGGCAGCGCGCGAGCCGCCACCCTCCGCCACCGGCCTCCGCGCCGCTCTGGGGCCCGCGGGCCCCGTGCCTGCTCCCACTGCGCCGCCGCTCCGCCGGCACTTCCGCGGCGCTCCAGCGCCGGCGCCAGCACCACATGTCGGGAAGAGGGCACCTCTCTCTGTGTCCCGTCGGGGCCGCCGCCGCGGCATCTCTCCACTCCTCCTCGGGGGACGGGCGCCCCGCTGCAGCGCGTCAGGGTCGCCGCCGCGGCTCCGCCTCGGCGCTCCGCGGTGCCGAGCCGCGGTGGGGGTACTTGCGGGCGCCCCTCGGACTCCCGCCAAGGCCGTCGCCGCGGCTCATCCTCTCCTCTTCTGCGCTGGCTTGCCCTCCGCACGCGCCCCACCGTTATTCCTCGTCTCCTAGAACCATGTGAGGTCCACCTCCGCCATCGTGCTTTCCACCCCGTCGGCCAGGCTGTTCGCCTCCCAAATGTCACCCTGAAAAACGTCGCCCTTCCCGCGGCCCTGGCGCTGCGCCTGGGACGTGTCTTGGAACGCGGCGCAGAACGCAGACGCTCCTCTTAGGCGCGCGCTTGCGACCCGAGCTCATTCGGGTCAGCTCCCTCCGTCACGGCCGCCTGCATGACAACCTTATGGACATCGGCTCTCGTCGCCGGGCGATCGACGAAGCGCTCCACCCGGTCCTGGGCGTCAGATCCCTCCAGACAGCCCCTTGTCTTACCAGCAGCACTCCGATACTGGTCGAGCGCCAGGTCGTAGGACGTCGGAATGCAGTTCCAGCCTCCGTCGTTCTGGAACTCCTTCAGCCCTCCGCCGCTCCTGCTGTCCTCGGATCTGAAGAAGTACGCTCGAGATCTCCTCGCTCGATCCACTTGCCGCCCGTTGGTGGTTCGAAACCGCCCTGAAGCCGATCGTGCTTTCTTCGCCTCCTCCTGGCCGCCTGGGCTCCTCCTCTGGCCGCCGGATCTCGGGCTCGTCCGCCTCGCCACTCCAAGACTGCTCGGAAGGCCCCGTGCTGCCCGGCTATTTTTCCTTGCTGGCGTGATCCGACGGCGTCGGTCCCTCTTCCTCCTGCTATGGCATCTGACTTTTCCCTCCCGCAGGCAAGGCGGACGCAGGCCGCGAAGATCTCGCAGCCTCCCTGATCGCCGCCTCCTGTCCCTTTCCTGGAGGGCGATCTCGGCGGGAACGTGGGCGATCTGGACCTGGCGTCGCTTGCGGTTCCAGCTGGCCCCGCGGACGCCGTCTTGGCCGCTCTCCTCTACGCTCCTGACTCGGGCGCCGCTCGGCATTTCGGCCGCGCCTCCCTCGGCGGTGGCCTTCTCTCGCAGCTCTCTGGTCCCGACCTGGCGAGCGTGACATTATCCCCGATCGACTTGCGCGGTCTTCGTCTCCTCCTCCTCCTCCTCCTCCTCCTCCTCCTCCTCCTCCTCCTCCTCCTCCGCGCGTGGTCCGCGCGTGGCCTCCCTGTCAGTGGCACGCAGGTCCCCTTTCTGCCAAGACCTGAGGCGCGACTGCAGGCGAGCCCACGCCGCCTCTTCCCTGCTCGTGTTGCACGCGCCCGCCCTGGCGTCTGCAGCTGCTGCCCCTGTCACGCCAGCCTTCTCGGGGCCCCTTCGGCCATGGCGGCGGTCAGTCCTGGGGGGGGCGCCCCGAAGCGCCCGACCCACACACGCCTGCTTCTCCACGCCATCGGTGAGGGACCTCCTCGCTGCAGCGGCCGAGCCGCCCGCCAGCTGCCAGATCTCCTCAGCCTCTAGCTGCCGCGCCCCGGGGCAAATGGCCCCTCGCGTCCACGACCAAGACTCGTTCGCCCCGTTGCCCGCTCGCGGCGCTCGCCCGCAGGCCTGGGGCGGGGCCTTCCAAGTCGTGAACCACCTCCTTGGCTCCCTCTTCGCCTGGGTGCCAGTGCCCGCATGGCGCGCCTTTCCTCTCACGTGACTGGTGAGCCGCACAACCCCTTGCCAGGTCTTCCCTGGGAAGCTCCTGGTGCTATGCGCCCCCCTCGTGGGAGGTGAAGCCCGTTGCCATCGCCTCTGTTTCGGACGGCTACCAGCAGCCTCCCTCTCGTTGCCGTCCAAAGTCCGAACGCGTGACTTCGACCCCCTCGCAACCGTCGCCAGCCGTGGCCCACTGTCCCCGCAGGGCTATGGCGGGTTGGAGGGTGGCCGTCCCCGGCACATCCGCCACGGCCAACCCCGCCCCGACCTGCAAGACAAACTCGGCCTACCTCCTTGCCCCCTCACCTGCATCGTCAGTGAGGGACGCCGCCACAACGTCTGCGCATGCCTCCTGGCCTCCCTTCCACTCCGCGAGTTCCAGGGGCCGCGCTGCGCTTCCTGGGCCCAGGCCACCCTGAACGGGAAATTGTTCGCGCCGCCGCCCCTGTCTTGGCCCCCGCTTTGCACCAGGATCCCTGAGCGCGCCTCCATTCGACGAGGACCGCCACCCCTGTGGGCAGGGGCCTGGGCATCCTCGTCGGTCGCGACCCTTTCCTGCCCTCGGCCAGCAGCCGCGCCGCCTGCTGGTCGGACGCCCCCTGACCATGCCAAACAAGGGCCCGGTGCAGCCACCCCCAACTGATGTGCTCCGCCCAGCCCGCTTCCAGATCGATCACCTCCAGGTCCTTCTCCTTGACGAGCTGCCTTGCCTCCATGTTCTGGGCATCCGAGAATGTGCCGGCCGCGGCGTTCTGATGCGCTCGGAAGTGCGAACTCCAGACATGCGGTCCCCATGACGAGGAAGCTAGCTCACCGATTCCGGGCCCCCCCGTTTTGGGTCCAGCAGTGCGCGTTGTAGTTGTCTCCGCCGTGCATGATCGCGCCCGCTGCCCAGTGGCTCTCAGCCCACGCTGTCGCGGCGAAGGTCATCAGGTTCAGAAGCTCCGCGATGGCGATAATGCCCTCCTCGGCCTCCTCGACTCCTATAGCATCTCGAAAAGCTCTTCAGAATATCTTGGCGTCGTGGGGCGAGCGCTTGGAATTGCCTGGGTCCGCCGTGGCGATGCGCCCGGGCGCCGCGTCCCCAGTCGCCCAGATGACGCGGTAGGCCGAGCCAGGCAGAGCCAGCTTCTCATTGATAGAGAGCGTGCCTCCAACGCGCCGACGAACTTGGACCTCCATGTGCTGTCGTCTGCCGTCAAGGCCCTGGCGACATCCGTAGTCTGCCAGAAGTCCCTCGTTGTCGTGTCCGTGAATCAGGCGATGTCCCTCGTGGCTGGCATGGCCAGGTCGAGTGCTGGTGATCACCTCGCAATAGACCTCCACGAAGTTCCATGGGGTCTCCATGCGCCTGAAATCTAGGGCTAGGCCGGCCAACAGGTAAGCTGCTTTCTCGATCGTACGCTGCGGCATCTCGATGGATCCAGCCCTATTGCCGCGCATTAGTCCCCGACATATCTTGGTGGTCTCCCATCCTCCTTCTTCCTAATCCTTCTCGTCGTGATCGCCTCCTCCCCCGAGCGTTCGCGTGTGCCCTTGATGGCCGTCTCCCCGTGCTCGCTCGCCGTGGTGCCTGTGTCGGGCTCGACGAGGGCCTGGTCGTCCATGGGGAAGACGCCGTGGAGAAGAACAACGTCGTTCTGCCGCCCATCCGCCGGTCGGGAGGCCCGCGTGGCAACGCTTGGTCACTCGCGCCCATGTGGTTCACTCCCCTGGGCTGCCCGTCCACCCAGCTGTGAGCGCCATGTCCGCGGTCGTGATTATCGCGGCGTCGCCCCGCTTTCCTCCTTCGAGGTCGGCGCCGAAGATGCATGCGTCCATCTCATGCATGACCGCCCGGCGGAACGTGATTTTTACGTTCTCTTTGGTGGGAATTGATTCCGGGTGCTCGGGCGTTCCACCGTAATGTGATCCGAAGGAACGAGGCCCTCATGCGTCGGCTGGCCCGCGGGAGGGCGGCCCTCCTTAGGGCGCATCTGGTTGGGCGCAATGCGTCTCAGATGAGCTTGCCATTGTCGCTCATGGCGCGGCCGGCTTTCCGTTTAGGTGCGCTCGCCATCGGAGCGCTCGCCGCCCAGCCGAGTAAATGCTCGTGGACTTCGGTGCACAGCAAGACCCGACCTTTCGCCGCGTCTTTCCAATGCGCCCCCGTGGCCTCGTCCAAATCGTCCTTGGCATTGGGGTGTGGTAAAACCATGGGGCGAGGCGACCCGTGCCCCTGAGGGGCGGTGCCGACGTGGCGGATGCCGTCGAAGGCGGGGCTCTCGTCGCTCATGATCTCAATCATCGCGGTCCTCCTCATCTGTCGCTCCTCGTGCCACCTGCCGCGAAGCTCGCGCCAGACCCCGCAGATCACTCGGGGCGGCCGCGCATTGTCGCGCTTCCCGCCCAGTTCCCGGAGGTCCGCCGCCGCCCGCTCATGCTGCGGGCGCGGCTCTTGACCGTGGAAGCACGCCCGCCGCCGCGACTCGCGCAGCGCGTTTTGGAACTACATGGTTGAAGTCGAGGCATGCCGCGGCCTCGGCTCCAGCTTGTAGTCCTTGGGAAGAACGAGCTCGTCTGTGTCCGCCTCCGAAATGCGGGGGGATGTTGCGCAAGAGAGGTGCTAGTCCGGAAGCTTCTCATGGTCTCGCCCTCCATGCTGAAGCGTTGCGTAGCCGTGAACGATGGCGTTCGTGATGTTGGTCGGGAACTTGACGCTGTGGGCGAAGGGGCGGATCCGCGGAGCGAGGTGCGTGAAACGCGTCGTCCTCCGCGTGGCCTTGGCGCAAGGTGACCGCGAGGTTGGGTCCGCGAGCCGTGAACGCAGGCTGCCCCCCTCGCCGGCCGATGCTGGTCAGCGCGCCCTCCCGACTCCTCGGAGTGCTTGTTCGCCCTGCCCAACTCCCTTGCCGAGTCCCTGACTGCCGCCTCCGTCGCCGACTCTGGCGCCGAGCCTGCCGGCGCCCTGGCCTCGGGGTGCGTCGTCGTGGCTGCGGCGTGCCAGTCGTGCGGGCGGCTTCGTGAAGCTCTGTGAAGAGCTCTCACTCTCTCTCACTCGCACTGCCTCTCTCTCTCTCTCTTTCTCTCTCTCTTTCTCTCTCTCATATTTTCTTCTTCTTCTCTGATTCCTTTTTTTTTGTTCTTTTTTTTGCGCCCTTCACAAAAAATTGCACCCAAAAACGGATCCTGGTGTATGCGGGATCTTGGTGTATACACTTTTCGTCGTTTCCCGTTTCCCTGAGATTTTGAAACAACCCGCCGCTGAAAGTGTGCATGCTTCAATTTCCAAATCTGGGCGAGATCGGTAGGCGTGGCTGGCGCCCGTGGGGCCGAGGAGCTGGCCGCTCGGTTCTCGCAGGTGGCCTGGGCGCCCACGCGCTGGCGACCGTCGGCGGCGGGGCCCGGCTCCCAGGCGCGACTGCGGGTGGCGGCTCCCGGGTCTGGCCCTGCCCGCGGCCTCTGACCGAACCCGAAGTGGCCCAGGCCGGGTGGCGCCCGAGGGGGGCCCGCCCGCGCGATCGAAGACCAGGCTCCAGCCCGCGACCCGTCGTGCGAACCATGCGATGAGGCGGGTGGCTGACCAGAGCATCGTGGCGAGAAGGGCCGCTGCTAAAGCTACCGCTGCGTGCTTGAAGCGTGCTCCGTAGCGCCCCAGTATGTCGTGGCCCATTCCGCCACGAAACGAGCTAGCTGGTTCAAGAAGGCGCCGAGGGTGTATCCGAGTTTCTCCCCGAGTCAATTCAGAAACTTGGCCAGCATTGCGTTGAGCAAGCTCTCGTAGCTGCCCTCGCCGCTGCCACCCGCGCCGGGCTGAGGCGCGCCCTTGCTCTTGCCCCAGCGTGGGTTGGAGGCCGACCAGGCAGGCTCCAATGCGGGGAGGTCCTCGGGAGGACCGCCTCCCGCCGTCTTCGGCTGCTGTGCTCTTTCGCTCCTTCCTTGGCCCCCTCCTCCTCGCTGGTATCCCTATCGCGGTAGAAGTGGCGACGTAACGATCCGCCTGGGGATCGGCGCGCAAGTGTCGGGGCGACGGCGAAGCATGCCCTCCTCCCCACGACCTTCGGGAACGGCAAGGGCGGGGAGCTCCTCTCGGGGCGCCTCCATTTCTTCAGCCAAACCAATAGCCCTCTGCTGATCTTGGGGCATGTCATAGCTATCGATTCCTCCTACTCGCAGGTCTCCTCAGGCTCCCACCCCGAGGCGTGGCTCGCCTTCGCGACCGAGCTCCAGGCTTCCTCGCGGTCGGCGTCGCTCTCTTGGCCGATATTCTGAACGTGCTCAAACTTGACCTCCGCGGCGAAGCCGCTCCGCCACGAAAGTAGCGATCGCGCATTCCACCGAAGCGGTACGTCTCAGCATCATTGATGGGTGTGTTTTCCACCAACACCACCATAAGATGGATGGGGGGAAAGAGGAGGAGGAGGAGGAGGAGGAGGAGGAGGAGGACGAGGAGGAGGACGAAGAGGAGGAGGAGGAAGAGGAGGAGGAGGATGAGGAGGAGGAGGTCCCTCTCCCCCTCCAACTCATGGTGGTGGTGGTGGTGGTGGTGGAAAACAGGCCCATCAATCATGCTGCAACGCCTTCTCGGTGCTCTCCTTTGTGCTGCGACCTACGCAGCCAAGCGCGAGCGCCGCTTCGACCCGAGCCCCGCACGTCGCCACCACAACAGCGCCGCGCCTCAGAATCGTCCGTGGGCGCAGCAGACGAACCCGGGCCAGGCCAGGCGCCGTGCGCCCGTGCTATGGCCCCACCCGCCCACTTCGAAAAGCGGGGCCCCCGCAAGGGGCCAGAAACCTGAGCCAAAACGGATACGGATTTCGCAAAACCCAACGTTAGGACGAACGATTTACAAACCTCCCGCCGTGACTGTTCACAACGAGAGCGGAGGTGGGGACACGGCGCGGGTTGACATGACGTGCGTTATCCAATGCTTTCTCGGCAGCGCGACAACATTCCAACACGTGGCGAAGCATTCGCAGTCCTTTCCGACATACTGTGCGCAAGTAGTTGCAGCTTCAAGCGCAATCTTATTTGCATGCACCTCGCCTGGTCCACGCACCGTCCGGTGTTGGACGTACCAGTACCTGTACCAAGACCAGGAGGTGGGGAGAGGTCCAGGCTAGCTCGGGCCCCCTTGGAAGGGCCATCGTCTCCTCGCCCGCGATCGCCGGGACCAAACCGTTGAGTTGGCTCTTGAGCTCGGCCTCGCCGGCCGCCAGCATGCTCTCCTAGGGCAAAGGGGGGAGAGGAGGGAGGGAGGAGTTGGAGGGGGAGGAGGGGAGTGGGAGGAAGAGGGGGTGAGGACAGCGCGGGGGACGAGGGAGTGAGGGAAGGGCGGAGGAGGAGGAGGAGGAGGAGAGGAGGAGGAGGAGTAGGAGGAGGAGAAGGAGGAGAAGGAGAAGGAGGAGAAGGAGAAGGAGGAAGAGGAGGAGGAAGAGGAGGAGGAGGAGGAGAAATATGAGGAGAAGGAGAACGAGGAGGAGGAAGAGGAGGAGAAAGAAGAGGAGGAATCTGATTCGACAGAGGATGATGATGATGATGATGTTGATGATGATGATGCTGATGATGATGACGATTAGGAGGAAGAGGAGGAAACGGAACAGGAGGAGGAAGATGAGGAACAATAGGAGGATGAGGATGAGGAGGAGGCGGAAGTGGGGAGTGGGATAAGGAGAAGAAGGAAGAGGAGGAGAAATATGGGGAACAACACCACCATACTACATCTTGAAATCGTCCGCCCACCATCCGTGCAATTACACTACAGTCTTTTTTTCAACTTCTGCCCATACAATCTGAAGGGTTACCAAGCGAGAGACCAATGCGGAACAGCTGGGTGCCTTTCACTTGGGTGTGCGCGGTGCTGATGCGAACACAACACTTTGAGATCGTCTCGCCCACCATCGGTGTTTTAGGATGAACGCTTTTCAAACTAACGTGTGCGGCGCTGGGGCAAGAGCCAGATACATAGCATATTTCGGAAACGTCTCGCCCTCCATCCTAATGACTCTTGGGTTTGAAACAGTCCTCGTCACCACGGCTGGTTCCAACTTGAGATCCACGTCATTCGCGGCCCAAAACAAGTCCAAAAGCTGATTCCAGTTCAGGACAAGTCTGGGAGGTGGAGGAAGGATGAGGATAATCATGATGAGGAGGAAGAGGACGAGGAGGAGGAGGAGGAGGGAGAGGAGGAGTAGCGACAATACCATGAGGGGTTCGGGGTTTCATAATACTCGCTAGCAAGCGTGTTTCAGCCACCTGTCGGGCCGTGCCACGTTAGACTGAGGGGGCAGCAGAGAGTAAATTTTAGGTAGTTGGCTGGCGCGGCTTTCACCACATCAAGCTGCTGGGGCACCGTTACGAAAGTTCGTCCGTCCTGCTTAGCGGCCACGTCCAGGAGGAGGAGGAAGAGCAGGAGGATGCGGGTGCAAATGCGGATGAGGGTGAGGATGATGCTGATGCTGAGGATGACGATGCTGATGCTGCTGATGATGATGTTGATGATGCTGATGATGAGGATGCTGATTATGATGATGATGAGGATGCTGACTATGATGATGCTGCTGCTGATGACGATGCTGATTATGATGATGATGTTGATGATGGTGATGCTGATCATGGTGATGATGATGCTGCTGCTGCGGTTGCTGCTGCTGCTGCTGCTGATGCTGATGATGATGGTGAGGAGGAGGAGGAGGAGGAGGAGGAGGAGGAGGAGGAGGAGGAGGAGAAGGAAGAGGAGGAGGACGAAGAAGAGGGCGCCTTTACGCTTCCGACCTGGCCCTGGCCTGTATACCTTGCTACTCCCTTCCGGTCGTCTGACCCACGGGCGCTCCTCGCGCCCTCGCGCCGCTCTCGCTCTACCCTTGCGCCGCCGCGGCTTCCCTGAGGCGGGTTGCGCTTGCTATAACCCTCAGGCTAAGATTATGTCGGGCGTGTCACCCTACAGGGGGATTTTCGACGAAAAATAAGAAATACCCCCCAAATACCCCAAGAAGGTCAAAACATACTCAAAACATAATCCCCCGACTATTTTTGTATTATTTGTTTGATTATTTTTGGGGTATTTTTAATGTTTCGTCGAAAATCCCCCTGTAGGGGGACAGGCCCGACTTAAGGCTAAGATGGGGAGGAAGAAGACTCGGCGTTGCGTGTGGTCTCAGTCTGACCTGCTGGTCACCCAGCACATCGCTCGACTCGGAGCTACACCTCGCACAATCACAACCGCTTCAAGACGATTCGAGGTGCCGAGTTTCACGCGCCTTGAGGAGGAGGAGGACGAGGAGGAGGTGGAGGAGGATCGAAGACCCAACCCTCATCTTCGTCGTCCTTGCCCTCGCCCTCATCTTCTCTGCCATGCGCCCGGCCTCGCTCCCTCGCTGCGCTGCGCCACCTCCTGAATGGAACACTGGTCCCCCCCCCCTCCTCCTCCTCCTCCTCCTCCTCCTCCTCCTCCTCCTCCTCCTCCTCCTCCTCCTCCTCCTCCTCCTCCCCTCCTCCTCCTCCTCCTCCTCCTCCTCCTCCTCCTCCTCCTCCTCCTCCTCCTCCCTCCCCCTCTCTCCTCCTCTTCCTCCCTCCCTCCCTCCTCTTTCCCCCCCTCCCCCCTCCCCCTCCTCCCTCCTCCTTCGCCTCACCTGCTGCTCCTGCTACTGCTGCTGTTCCTCCTCCTCCTCCTCCTCCTCGTCATCGTCCTCCTCCTCCTCCTCCTCCTCCTCCTCCTCCTCCTGCTCCTCCTCCCCCTCTTTCCCCCCTCGCCCACTTCTTGGCCAGAGCCGCGCCACCTGTGAAAATGCCCGGCCCGAGCAGCTCGGGGCGGCGGCGACTCTCTGCCATGCCATGCGCAGACGCAGATGGGGGCCAGGAGAGGGCAGCAGCTACAGCAAGTTCGTGTCGTGACGACCCCTGGGTTTCGTCCCCGTTCGAGCTCTTGTGCCTAAACTGTTCTCCTCTCAGGGTCGGCGGAACCTGCAGTACGGCGTATGCCACACGCATCGAAAGGCCTCCGAGGTGACGTGTGAGATCTGCAGTATCTCCCAATGCGCTCCCCCCCCAGAGCCTCAGACAATCATCCCATACGTGCTTGAATTCTGCCAAACTGGCTCCAACTAGCACAGCAAATTCGTGTCGTGAAGGTCCCGCCGTTGGTGTCTGACACCGCGTGGATCTTTCAACCTTGAACGACCAGCGTTTTTTTCGATCGCCAGATCGTTCCACACTGGCCGATTCTTGGCAACAGCGCCAACGCTGGGGTTGCCGCCGCGTCGACACTGCGCGCACCTACCGGTAGGTCCCCCAACTTCGCGCAACGCGCCCCGCGATCCACCGCCGTATGTACCCCGTGGAATGCCACGGGCTGTCTGAGAGGTCTCCTGTAGCTTTCAAAAAGGGGGCCCTGCCCTCTCATCGCAGAGTTCTGCGTGCATCCCCCCCCCGCCCTCCCGAGGCCACGATCCTTCGCAAGCGCCATGCATCGGAGCTCTCGAGGCGACGATCCCTTCCAGAAGGCGATGGGCCCGCGCTCCCGTGGCCACGACCCCGAGAAAAAAAAAACAGTGGATCCGCGCTCCCGAGCTTCCAGGACGGCCGAGGCAGGCAACCAGGCCGTGTCTGGACCTCCCAGTTTTTCTCCTGGAAGGCCCAGGCGAGACCTTCCAGGGAGTGGCGGGAGGGATCCGGGGGGTGGCGAGCGGGAGCAGGCGAGGCGGTGGCGACGACGGGCAGCGGGCGCGACGACGCTGCCCTGCCCTCCCGCGCGCGAGCCCGCGGGCCCCCTTCCCCGCTGGGAGCCCAGGGCTCCTGGTTCGGGGGCAGCGCCTGCACGGCGCTGTCGACCTCGGTACTCTTGCCCGTCTGGCCCGTGTAGCGGAGGTGGTACTTCAGCTTGAAGCCCCGGTCGCTCTCCGTCCACCTACCGGGCGGCGCTCCTCGCCCGGCGCACCCCTGCCTAGGAGAGGGCAGGCATTGAGTATGGCCCGTCCCTCTACAGGAGGAGTATTCAAAAATAGTAAACAAAATAGTCTGGGGACGATTCTTGGACCACTTTTGAACATGTTCAGGTATTTTTGGGATATTCTTCATTTTTCGTCCAAAATCCCCCTGTAGGGGACAAGCCCGACTTCAGGCAAGCAGAGGACAACCTCGGATGCGGAGGAGCCGGGCACCTCTGAGAACCAGTGCGTCTGGAGGATCTGTCCTGAGAGCCAACGGGTCTGGAGGATCCATCGGGCGTTGCCTGAAAAATGGTCCTGGCCCCAAGTGTCCCCAGTTCGCCGTTTCTGGAGCCCTGGGGCCCTGAGTCTCGCGAGGGGTGCTACGGAAGCCATCCGGGCAGGAGGGCACGATGACGAGGACAAGGTCGTTGGGGGTCATAGTCTGTGCCAGAGCCTAGACCACTAGTGGGACCCCTGGGGAAACGTGGATGCGGGCCCCAGAACAGGGTGCCATGAGGGGCTGCCACGGGCGAGAGCTCGTCAAGTCCGTTCTATGGGGAGCGCTGTCCCATCAGCATGCTGGCCCTGCCTTTCGGAATGCGCAGGGTGCTGCAGGAGGCCTCCGCTGCCGTGCTTCCCGGCGCACGGGCGCCTCTGAGGACCATCCCCGGCCCTCCCGCCACTCTCTCCCCCCACCACATATGAGAGAGATGGGCCATGAATAGCTAGCTCCGCACTCCCTCTCTCTCTTCAGGCTGAGGACTGCGGGTGCACGAGCACAGTGCCGCAGTCTCTGGTCGGGAGTTCGAGATAGTGAGGCAACCAACTCCCCCTCCGTCCGCGCTTGCATCTTGGGCAGGCTACATGGATGACGCGCCGCACTGGCAAGGTCGGCGGGAAAAAACTATGCCGTGCCCAGGGACGCTCTCGAAACGGAAAGGAACATAGCAGCAGCAAGGCCCGCTAGGAGCCTCTCGGATCAAGTGACCCGCTCCGCTGGGCGCACACATGCGTCACCGTAGACGTGCTCACGCAGGACTCCCGATCGAAGGAGTCGCCCTCTCGATCACCTCATACACTGCGGCCTTCTCCTTCTCGCTGTCGCCATCGTCGTGGCGGATGGTCCAGCCGAGTGGGGGGTCCACGTCTTGGGGTCGTTCACATGAAGCACGTTTCACACGGTGGGCGAAATCCACTCTGATGGATCTTGAGTTCTCCAACCATGCTGGCGCCAAATGACCTCGTTGTTGGCTTCCCACGGGGGCGGGTCCCCCGTTCTCGATGATGGGGGCCTCGTCATTGTTCTTCTTGCCTGCCTAACCGATGCGCGTGGCGGACTTCATCAGCTTCTCGTCCAACTGGGTGGTGAGCTGCACGGTCTTTGCAAGCGAACAGTCCTGCGCGGTGCTGGCCTTCTCGACCTTTTATTTCTTTATCTTCACGCTGGCCGGGTACACGTCCAGAATATGGCCCTTGATCATCTGCAGCTCCGGCGTGGCCATGTCGATGCGTGTGCCATGGTGCTGAAGGGGGTCAGGATGCTGGCGGGGTGTGCGATGTCCTTGGTGACCTTCAGCTTCTGGAGATGCATCGCCTGTAGTGCCTCGGAGAGCTTGCCTGCCTGTGGCCCCATCTCGTTCGCGAAGCTCTTCGGCGTGATCTGCGCGAGCTCGCCACTGCCCGTAGACGATCCTGCCGTGCCTAGTCCACTGCACATGGTGGCGCGGTTCTCTGGCGTCCGTATCTTCCTGGGAGGTCGGGTCGCAACTGCGAGCGCACCTGCGATGAGGAAATGGCTGTGTACAGGGGCCACCGATGCAGTTGTGTCGTTGCCGTAGCGGTCGTTTATTTAGTGATCTCGTGCCCCTTATCCCTGTCCGTGGGTGCCTCAATAGTTGAGGAGCAAGGGGGAGGACCATCGTGGAACCACAGCCACAATCGTACGAAGTGGAAATATGCGTGTGAAGTGTACTGTACGCTGTTATCGGAGGTTGGGGGGTGAATCCGACGTGAAACGGAGACCCCCCCTACCGGGAAATCGATTTCGGTTTCGGGTTTGTGTCGTGCGTGCCGTGCGTGCGTGCGAGGCGAAGCTGCGTGGGCGGGCGAGAGGAAATCCTCCTGTGGCTGGGCCGCGGCCGGACCAAATGTTTCTCCTCTGGCGGCCGGTGGCCCGCGGTGTCCCGCCGGTGTCCCGCTGGTGTCCTGAAATCCTCCTGTGGCTGGGCCGCGGCCGGACGAAATGTTTCTCCTCCGGCGGCCAGTGGCCCGCGGTGTCCCGCCGGCGTTCCCGCTGGTGTCCCGAAATCCTCCTGTGGCTGGGCCGCGGTCGCACGCGGGGACAGCGCTTCACGGCAATGTCGAGTGCGCTTCACTAACATCGCCACATCACATCACGCTCACGTGCACAATCACACTACTCACTAGACTCCGCCCCACAGGCATCGTCAGAACAACAATCACCACTTTTGCCCATTGCTGCCCCCCCAACCTCCTTATCACCCGCAGGGTGGTCGTATAGGTATGCCATGCTCCTTGCACAGACCCACGGTGTGTAGTGCGCGTGCGTGAGGATGCAGCTGTCGTGTGCTCTGTATCCGCTTGCTGTGTGTTTTTGCACCTGCGCTCGACATGCTGCCCTGCGAGGAAGATAGTAGGTATGGTGGTGGGAGGGGTGGTAGGGGAGGCTGGACCCGTTGTGTGGTGGAGGGGTGGGGGGAACTCGCTGATGGTTGGTGATCCCCTTGCCCCGTCGTATGTCCGTGGTGGAGTAGTGGGTAGTGCGCCCTTGTTTGAAGTAGTTGACCATGCGTAGTAGCTAAGCGATGTAAACCCTTGTGCCAGCTTGGCAACGTAGTCGAGTCAGGCGCACTGGATCCATACTTAGTTGGGGGCTGTGGCGGTACCGAATGAGGCCACGTCGAAGGGGATGCCGGCTCGCTTCTCTGCAAGGCAGGCGTGCCCAACTGCGCGGGGGGCCTGGCTTCTAGCTGCCGCGGCGATTAAGGCCTCCACCGTGCGCTCGGGACCCGACTTCGGAGCGCAGCCCCGGCTCTTCGTCTCGCCGAGGTGGGCGATCGCTAGGCCGACCGCTGCCCTGGAGAGGTCGGCCTTGAACCCCGAGATCTTCGCGTGCTGTTCGTCGCTGATCTTGGTCTTGCCGTGCGTCGCCGACCTCGGGCAGGGGGTCGAGTCGATCGAGTGCTGCGCTTTGCCCAAGCGGCCGCTGTCGCCAATGTCCCCCTCCTTCTTGTAGGTCTCCTGCCCCTTGCGCATCTGGAAGACCTCCGTCACGAAAATCGGCCCCCGCGACTCCGTGATCTGCTCCATGAACTCCTCCAGCGCGACCCTGGCTGACTCTGCCAGGCTCGTTGAGATTGCCCCCCTGCGTCTGCTGCTACGCGAGTCCTTCGATCAGCGCCGTTGCGACGTGTCCGTGGTGGTGGGGGGTGAGGGGGGGGGGCTAGGCCGTGCCCCTTGCCGAGCTCCTTGACCCTGTTGCCGTGCTCTCGCCGTGTGCTCATGGCCGCTTGAGGCGCGTCGGCTTTCATTGGGGTCGACCAGAGCTCCGTCGCCATGTGGTAAAGGTCGCGCGCCGCCGCTGAGTTCTGGTGGCCCAGCTTCTGCATGGCCCTGGTGTTGTCGACGATGCCCGCCGATGAGTGGCTGCCCCGCGGCCTGGGCCCCCTCCGCCGCCTCCCGCTGACGACGACTGGCCCTTGCTGCCCTTGGCCTTGATCTCCCTGCTCTTGCGCTCGAAGTCCTGTGATGCTCCTGGCTCTCCCGGCGGCGGCTGCTTCGACGGCGTGGTTCGCCATTTCTCCATGGGCCGCCTGGCCCTGCGCGGGCCGGGCCTTGTCTGGCCCGGCTATGTGGGTGCGGACGTGATCCTGAACGGCCCCTTGGTTTTTGGGCCTCCATGTTGACAGACAGGGCGCGCGAGCTGCGAGGGTATACTGACAAGGTTGGCACGCTCTGCACGGCCCTGGTGGCACATCCCATGGCAGTGTACCGCGCGTGTCGACGCACCCTGGCACAGGTAACACACATTCGACTCGAAGCTGCACGCTGCAAGCGGAACGAGTAAGGCAACGCGGAGAAGCGAAAGAGATTAGCCCGCTAAGGTCACAGAGCAGAGCGTGCAGCAAGTCAGAGTGGGGAGACAGACCGATCAGCAACCCCGAAGACTAAACCGAAGGCCTCCTCTTCTCTTCCTCCTCTCGATGCGCGCGCGCGCGCCCGCGCGCTCCCGCATTCCCGCGCGCGGGGGAGGAGCGGAAGGATGGGAGATGAGGGAGATTGGGGGAGTGAGGGAGGAGGCGGGATGAGGGACAAGGAAGAGGGGAGAGGGGAGATGGGGGAGGACAAGCTAGGTGTGCAAGCGTCGTATTGGACGTCCTACCCCTGTCCCCTGTCCCTTACCATTGCGAAGATCTCCTCTCTCTGCGCACAGTCGGATGTCGAACAGGGCAATGATTTAGAAAGAGAGAGAGAGAGAGAGAGAGAGAGAGACAGAGAGAGAGTACGCGATGCACGGTATAGCACGGCGTAGCATGGCATAGGAGAGCACAGCCACAGCCGACGTCGTCGCGTCGAGAACGCGACTCATGTCGACAACAGGGTCAGAAGGAAACTAGAAATGGCACAAGACAGGAAATGCGAATGGACGGTCTGGGCAACGAGAAGCGCGAAAGGAGATCAACGCTGCAGCGGGAGCACGATTACGAAGTACCCAAGCCGCGGACACGAGACCAGCGCTGCAGTGGGAGCACGATTTGGAAGGACTGGAAGCGCGGAGCCGAAGCCAAAGCTGCAGCAGGAGCACGATTTGTAAGAAGCAGAACAATGGAATGAGGTCAACGCTGCAGCGTGTAGATGAATTGGAAGGACTGAAAACGGGAAGATGGAGCCAACGCTGAAGCGGGAATGCCATTCTGAAAGAACTGAAGACGCTCGGATTGTCAACTCGGCGGCATCCGGTGCGTAAAAAACACTACGCGGAGGAGGCCAGGACACCTCACCGGCGTCTTCGGGGGGGAGAGGAGAGTAGTATTCATTTTGTGTAACTGTGGTAGGAAGGAACGGAGGGAGAAGGTGGATGAGGAGGAGGAGGGAATGAGGGAGGAGGAGAGGGAGGAGGGAGAAGGAGGAGGAGGAGGAGGAGGAAGAGGGGGAGGAGGAGGAGGAGGGGGAGGAGAGGAGAGGAGGAGGGAGGAGAGGAGGAGGAGGGAGGAGGAGGAGGAGGAGAGGGGGAGGAGGAGGAGGAGAGGAGGAGGAGGAGGGAGGGAGAGAGGGGGGGAGGGGGAGAAGGGGGAGGAGGATGCAGGGCGCGCTCATCTTTTCCTCTCCCGAGGGGCCAGAACCAGATTATGTAGGAACCGACAGCCAGCTGAGATCTCAGCGAGTTGGGAAGGCAGCGCAACGGATTCGGCCCGAACCGAGGTCGACTGAGCAGGCTTCGCAACAGCACCGCCGTGAAAAGAAACGGGATGCTATGACACGGCAAGGAGGTGGAGGGGAGGAGGAGGTAGACTTGAGCCGCAACACCAGCGGCCGACAAGCACGCGCGCCCAGCAATGTACTTCGAAGAAGCTCGCTCTGCAGGGCGCGCTCATCTTTTCCTCTCCCGAGGGGCCAGAACCAGATTATGTAGGAATCGACAGCCAGCTGAGATCTCAGCGAGTTGGGAAGGCAGCGCAACGGATTCGGCCCGAGCCGAGGTCGACTGAGCAGGCTTCGCAACAGCACCAATTCCCATTCTATGCCCTGGCCGTAAAGGCCGTCATCAGAGGGCAAGCATTACATAAAATCACTGGCACGCGAGTTGATTCAGACGACCTGCTTCGATGGCCCCGGCGGAGGCCCACAACCACTTAGCCCCTTGAGTGCACATGCCTAACGGATAGGGCTCGGCGCGGGAGGTCCATTTTTGAGACGACCCCGGGATTGCGCCGGAAAGATGGACGTGGGCCTCCCCAGAAAAATCACACACTCCATGGCAGGAGGAACAGAGACGGGAAAAAGAGGGAGGAGCAAGCTGGAGGTGCCAGGCCAAAATTTTTGTGCGCTTGCGCCAAGGCACTTTGAATTGGCAGAAATCAAAGACATAAGCTCGGCAGGCAGGGTGAGTGGCCAATCTTTTCATGTTAGGTGTGAACCAAGCGAGACTACTGCTGGGATTCTCAGCGACCGCAGGGACCCGGGCCCGAATACACGAGCCAACGATCCGGCACGTGGCGAGGAGGGAGCGGTTGCCCGCCAAGGCCCGCTCGAGGCCCACAGGGTCCAGGTCGGCGCGCCCAAAAAGCTGAGAGTGGGTTCGGTACCGCCCGCGAGATGCGACGCTCCATGTAGAGCAGGGAAAGGCCAGCCAAATCCCCCGGACCAGTTTGCTGCTGATCCACACCACGATCAGCTCCACGACCATGGGGTTGTTGAGGTTAAAAGCGGGGTTAAACTTAGCGTCGACCTCGATGACTCCCCAACCGCCGCACTTACGAAGACCGCGGGCGATACCCCCAGTCCCAGAGAACAAATCAAGGAAAACTTGGCCTTTGTGGGGAGCAGCGGCGGAGGCGGCCGAAAAGGCCTGAGACCATGCACGGTGGATGGCGTCTCGACTCAGGCGGGTGGCGGAATCGAGAGTGTCACCAGCCTTCCAGAGACCTGCCCCTCGGGCGGCGGCGCTCAGCCCCTGCGCCCTGGTGGCGCTAGGCAGCGCGGCCGCCCGGAGAAGAGGCCGGCGAGGTTGGCCTCGGCCCACTCGCCGAACGCCTTGATCTCGGGGGACAACTTCTCGTCCGTGGCCAGGTAGCGGGTCCCCTTGCGGCACCGCCGTGTTCTCGACTCGCTCAAGTGCCTGGATTTCTCCTGGACCGCTCCGAACTCCCCCTCTTGGAACAGCACGTCGTGGGAGTCGGCCCCGTGGCGGTCCTGGTACGGGGGCACGTCCTCGAGCCCCTCCAGGCTGGCGCGCGCGGCGAACTCCTGGCGGAACCTTGGACTGGAGGATGGCCACAGAGGCCTGTCCGCCTGGCTCCGCAACTTCAGGGCATTCAGGGCGGAGCTCACGCACTGCGCGGCATCCGACTCTAGCACCATCCCCTCCTCGAACTGACCCGTCTTTCTCCGATCGGGCAGCTCCTTGGGGAACAACGAGATGGTCCACCGGTCGATCCGGCTCCGCCGAGCTGGCGCCACCAGGGAGCCACCCATCATGCCAATCAAAGCGCTGGCCAAACTGAGGCGCGCGTCCCAGGCGACGAGGAGGCCGAGGCAGCAATCGAGCAAGCCGCAGCACACGCCGGCCCCGATGATCGCGGATAACCCCCGAGTCCAACCATCGAAGATCAGGTGGTCCAGATAGCTGGCGAGACCCCGGTCCAAGTTGGCCACGGTGCTCATCCTCAGCTTCTCCCCCCGGCTCCTGCCCAGGAAGTCGGTGTGGGGCCGCTGGTACTGCAGCTGCGTCCCATGCCCCGCTCGAGAGGTCTGCGGGAGCGTCAGGCCCTCTGCCGCGGCCCTGAAGGCTGCGACCAGAAGGCGGCGCCGATGGGCCGCACACCGAACCTGCAGAGGGGCGGCTCGCGCCGTCCTCTTGGTCCGCGCGGTCCGTCCGCCTCGAGCTGCAGCAGCTTCGGCGGCTCCCTGAACCAGGACTGCCCGAGCGACTGGACGAGGTGGACGAGCTGGCACTGCCGCCCCCGCGGCCCCCGTTGTCGCCGACGGGCTCGACGTCGCACCGCGCCAGGCCCGCGGGACGGGCCTCAGGATCGAGACCGTCACCGAGACCACGAAGCCCGAGCGGAGCTGCAAGCTGTCCGCGGGCTCGCTGCACGATGGTCCGCTCGAGCTCACGATCGAAGGCAGTGCTGGCCGAAGGGCTCGTGCCGGCCGCGCCTCCAGGCCTGGCCCAGGCCGCCGGAGCATCGCGGAACGCCGGCCCGCGTGGGTCGCGCCTCCAGGCGCCGGCGCGGGCCGAGACGCTGCGAGAGGGATCGTCTGCAGGGTTCAACTCTGATGCAATCCATCGGACCACGAATGAAGTATTTGAGAGAATAGAAAGACACAATAACTCCTGACATGTTCGATTCAGCAGTGGGGACGTCGAACGCCCCATTCCCGTAGCTAAGACCACAGACATATTATCGCACAGAAGCAGATGACGGCGACCGAAGCTGCTGACGTTTCGTAGCTTGTGCCGGGCCCCCATCACCAGGGCCCGCCCCTCCGCCCGCATAATATTCTCCGACGATGCGAACCGGCCGAACAAAACGGTGGACCAGGTGTCGAAATCCCCGATCTGCTCCCCATCGATGTGGAAGAAGTCGGTAACCCCACGGCGGGCTCTCACTTGGGAACTTCGGGGCTTGGAGGGCCCCTGAGGGACCAGCCCGAGACTCTGCTCCCGGGCGCAAATGGCATCCTCGACGCAGTATCTCCGCCTCTCCGCACGGCTGGCCACGGCTCGAACTGCCTCCGAGTCCCAGGGCCGCTCGCAGACGCCGAAACCCCCGAAGTCGAACTCGGTGGCCCCGGAGGCGTCGGAGGCCATCACGCACGGGTCGAACGGCCTCTTGGTGTCGACAGCGGCGAACGGCAGAAGTGCTGCCGCGATCCGCAGCTCCCGAGTCACGCAACTCCAGAGACGCCACCGCTGCTCCCCGGCCATTTCACAAAAACGGAAGGCACTGCTGAGGATAGACAAAAGCTCACGTTTCAACAGGAAGGCCCAGGTTAAATGGCCCAGGACCCGGCGCAGCTGGACCCTGGTGCACCAGCCCTGACGGCAGAGCTCCAAGAGCCCCAGGCGAATTTTCCACAAGCGCCGGGTCGAAAGCGAAATGATTCCAGAGCTGCGTTCGAACGTGAGGCCTGTGAAAGACTGCTGTTCAGACGCCCCGACCATCCCTTTGCAAACCAGACCACGAGATCCCAGGAGCTCGACGGCGGACGCGCATCCGTCCGAGCAGCACTTTTCGCTGGTCCCGAGGAAAGCGACCCCGTCGACATACACGGCAGCAAGAGGCCCTTCCTCGAGGCCGGCGGCTGCCCGTCTATCCTGGACAAGTCTGGAGGGGGGGAGGCCGGAGTCAAGAACAGTGTTCTACCATACACTGACAGAAGTATAAAGACCAAGACCACCCCATGGCTAACACGCGGAGGACGGGCGAAAGCTCCCCAACCCCGCGAAGCTCCCCGGAGCTGCCCGGGCAAAGTGCCTCGAGGTGACGACAAGAGACAGGAGGGAGGACAAAATAATCTTCAATCCCAGCGGGCAGGCCGATCCGATAGAATGCATTGTCAACGTCTGCCTGGCACAAAGAGAGCTCGCATTGATCTGGCACATACAAAGAGTTCCATGCACTAGCCGTGGGCAACTGAGAATACTCTGGCGAATTGAAAAACTCGTTGCTACCCCTAGTATCGAATATCAGCCTCTGCCTGACGCCGTCACTCTTCCACGCGAAGAACACCCCCAAGGTCGCGTCGAGGCGGCCTCTCAGGTTCACCAAACCGGCGGCCTGGAGGTCTAACGCGAACTGGGCATAGGTACCCTTCGCACGTAGTCGACTGTCGACGTGGGGCTTGAATTTCTGCACTACCTCCCGGCTGACACCGGGCCGCAAAAGATGCTGTCGCCACTCCTTCCAGAAACTTAAAGCCGCACCGCCGAGGCACCGGCCCCCCTCGGCCAGGACCCCGCCGGTCGGCAGCGAGACGAGGTCTCGCTGGTAAGGAGCCGTCTTCACCGGGTCGCCATGCCCGGGCCTGCTCCCGCACAGCTCACTGCAGGCTGCCGCGGGGCTCACCTCCGGGGCACCGAGTCGCTCCCAACCACGTCGGAGATGCTCGACACCACGGACCTGAGCGAGAGAAAGTTGGTGCGAGACCTGGGCCTCGCCGTGGTTGTACAAAAGGTTGAGGGCGGTCACCGACTCACGCACGCGCTCGTCGACGAGGGTCCGGCGGAGGGCCCGGCTGCGGACGCTGCGGCTGCAGCGGCCAACGCCAGGTGGCTCGCGCGGGGCCGAGAGGGCGGCCAGGTTGATAGGCAGCAGCTCGCGAGCGACCACCATCCCGGCCGAAGAGCCGGCAGGGCACGCCCCGGGGCAGCCCGGCCGGCGGGTGGCGCCGGTAGGCTACTTGCCCCCGCGGCCGCCACCGCGGCCGCCTCCGGCATCGCCCTCCTGCTGGCCGCCGCCGCCTCCGCCGCCGCTGCCACGGCCCGCCTGGAACCGCTTGAGCTCCGCCGCCTGCTGCTGGGTCTTCTGCTGCAGCGAGTCCTTGTCGTTGCCGGCACTGCCTGCGCAGCCTCCGCCGCCGCCGCAAGACGAGATGGCCCGCTCCTCGCGAAGCTCGCGCCGCTCCTCGAGCAGGCCCGCCTCGCGGTGGAGCTCGGCCGTGATGTAGTCCTGGAGCTCCGGCGCGATCTTCAAATGGCCGCGCGTCTCCAGGGTCCCCATCATGAGGTAGTCGTCCTCGGCTCCGTCGATGCCGTCGGGCCGGTCCATGCCCCTCTCGCGGTAGCAGTGCTCAATGAGCTGAGCCCGCCTTGCGATGTACTCGAAGAAGCCCAGCTCGCCGCCGTTCAGCTGGTCGAAGAAGATGCCCAGGCCGACCACGCGCATGCACAGCTCGTGGTCGGAGACGCCGGGGTCGTCAAGCGAGACCCCGGCCTCGTGCCTCCACCTCGTGTGCCGTGCCCGTGGATGTACGTCCTGGTCCGCCAGGATCGGCAAGCACCAACGAGTGGTGTGCGGGCCAAGCACTGGCCGGACGGGCCAGCTCGCCTCGCTGAGGAGGTTCACGGCATCCTTGGTCAGACGGCACCGCTCCCCCTCAAACACCACCTTGATGTCGAACGACCGGGCGTCTAAGTCCCCGTCGACTCCGAGCTCGTCACGCTTCACCCCTCTCACGACATCCGCCTCCAAGCCCATCGGTACGACACCGAGCCCGCCTGCGACAGCATATCCGTCGGTCGCGCCACCGAAACGCTCCGTGCGCGCGGTGTCCGAGCCCGTCGTGGCGAGGATCCCCCCACAGTGCCCGTCGGGCGGCGTCGGCAGGGCTCCCTCCGAGACCTCCATGTCAGTCGGAACCTTCGCTGCTCCATCCCCTGACGGCGTTCCCGATGCTGGTCGCAATTGCTTCCCACGGAGCCGCCGGCTCGGGTGACCGCTGGAGGGAGCCTCGGGGCGGCAAAACCGCAAGGCTGCTACGTAGTCGAGCGCCATCGCCTCCCGGTCGGCGCCGCATACCGAGTGTCTCCTCCGCGACTTCTGGCCTTCGGAGGTGGAGTCGGTGGGCTGGCCCGTCTTGTCGAGCACCACCACCCCAGCCAGAGCCCCGACCGCCAGGAGGTGCAGCAAGATGTCCCCGTCTGGAGTGAGGCAACAGAACCACTTCGTCACCAGAGCTGGAGGTGCTGGGTCGCCGACGGTGTACTCCCCGCCCGAGCGCTCGCAGATGATGATACTCACTTGCCAGTCCCGTCCGGCCTGCCACGGGACGCCGACATGTAGACCAGCCTCCATAGCCCACAATGCAGCAGCAGCACCCCGCAGCAGCTCCAATCAAGAAGCAGAGGGCGCAGACCCCTGCGAGGAAGCCCCGCAAGCTGCCCGTGAGCTCCGAGAGGAGGAGGCACCCACCTGCGTCCTCGTGCCCTTGTATCAACACCTGGACTGCCTGATGCAACTGACTGAGGGCGAATGGCAAAACTTTGGCTCGAAGGAATGAGATGACTCCCGTGCGCCGCCCTCTGAATTAGACTTGAGCCGCAACACCAGCGGCCGACAAGCACGCGCGCCCAGCAATGTACTTCGAAGAAGCTCGCTCGGAGGAGGAGGAGGAGGAGGAGGAGGAGGAGGAGGTACGAGCAGGAGATGGAGGGCAGAGCCAACGGCCGCCGCCTCCCCTCGAAGACGATCTGGTAGGGGAGGGCGCCAGAGCCAGGAAGCGACTGCTTGAGGTAGAAGTGGCCGCAGTCGAACAGCTTGAGCGAGACCTCCACCTGGCGGCGGAGCTGCCGAGTATGCTGCTGCTGCAACTGATTCTCCTCCTCCACCTCCTCATCCGTCCTCGTCCGTCCTCCTCTTCCCTCCTCCTCCTCCCTCCTCCTCCTCTCCTGCTCCTCCTCCTCCTTCTGCTCCTCCTCCTCTCCTGCTCCTCCTCCTCCTTCTGCTCCTCCTCCCTCCTACCCCCTCCTCTTTCTCCTCCTCCTCACCCTCCTCCCTCCTCCCTCCTCTCTCCACCCTCCACCCTCCACCCCTCCCTCCTTCCTCTCTCCTCCCTCCTCCCTCCTCACTCCACATACCTCTCTCCTCCTTCCAACCTCCCCCACCTTTCCCCTCCCTCCTTCTTCTCCTCCTTCTCCTCCTTTTTCTCCTCCTCTCCCTTCTTTCTCCTCAGAGCTCCCCCCCTCTCCCCCTGAAGACGCGCCATTGTCCACCAAGCGCGCATCGGCGCGTGGCTTGCCACAGCTACTGACCCCAAGAAGGTAATACTGCCCAAACTATTTCAGCTCGGAACGTCTTCGCTCGTTCCGAAGGGCGCCGTCTGGTGTTGCCAAACCTGTCTCTGGCCCAAGGGGGAAGACGATGAGGAGGACACCAGTACTTATACTCTCGCCCTTGCGGGCTTCTCCACTTGTCTGTTTTGCGCCGCTTAGTCGGCACTGCGGTGAGAAGGTTTCGAGTTTGATCTTGCTCGTGCGTTCTGTCTTCCAGCCAAATTACCACGGGAAGACGCGACGGCTCACGCTGTCCCACGCTGGTGCAGCGCAAAAGCAACGAGGAGGCCGGGGGGGGGGGCAGGTGAGGAGGGGGTCTCCTCCTCCTCCTCCTCCTCCTCCTCCTCCTGGGGGGAATGGGAACGGGGGAGGCCTGGGGAGGAACCCGAGCCCAGATCAGACCAAGGCCTGGGCCTGGCCTGGCGGCGCCTCCGGCGCCGCTCCTGGCACCGATCCATGGCATCCGCCCGTAGCTCCGACATTTTATCGTTACGTATGTCTTAACGGGCGAATGACGGCACGACATGCGCTTTTCCGCGATCGGGGGCGTCTGTCCCAGGGCGGCTGTGAAACTTCTACCCCTACTGTGGCAAGTGAGGGTATGAACTTTCCAGCCGCCCTGTGACCAACTTTCCCGATCGTGGAACACTTTATCTCGTACCGTTCTGCGCGCTACTTGTAGAGTTTCTTGTTCCTCGACCCCCACCCCTCCTCCCCTCCTCGCCTCGGAGGGCCCTGCAATCAAGGCCCTGGGCGGGCATCAGGACGTGCCCAGGCGCTCGGCCACGTGCGTGTTGAGGCCGTGTTTCCGAGCAATCGCTGATAGGGAGATCTGCGCGCTGGTTTCCCCTTCTGCGGTAACCTGATTCCCTCACTGTAGCCGCGCTTCTAGGGACCCCGAACGGAGAATAGCACGGTCACGCGTGTGAAAGCAATGCAAACGCTCGGGATGCGTTGCAACATGTCGGTTTGTTGCTTACTGTGGTCGGAATTCTGTTCCGTCCTCCTGCACCCTGGGCTTGCTGATACTTTACAATCTGCACGCTCTCACGCTGTGCATGCCGCATGCCGTGACATCAGCACCTGCCGGGTTCCCACAGTGTCCTCGCCGAAGTACTTCGCCATCTTGGCACCCTCGGCGCGAGTAGCTCGCCCATCTTGTGTTCCCGCTCCAAGAGCATACGTAGCACAAACAAATGATTCTGGCAGCCAGCACACACATGCCAATAACACATCACACACATATGCATATGCTGACGTTTGATCTGGGACCATATGTGTGCTCCGAGAGTTTTTGCTGAAACAGCAATGGAAACCAGGCTGTAAGATCTCTAGCTGCATGTGATCATCAACATTCTAACTTTCTCTTGCTTCCCTCTGCTGCGAAGCAGCCCTGCCGTGTCTTAGATTAACGCGGGCCCATGACCTGTTCAATACTTCCTCAACACCAGGCGTGATCGGAACATGGCAAATAATGAATACACATGTTCGGCCTTATGTTCAATGGGCACGACTTTCTTCTATGTGAATTGATGACAGCACGCTACATGAATGTACGACACACACCGCATCATTGCGTGCACCAGCAAGCTCCGTCCCTCAACCTCACTGCTCCGACTGCGAACTCAATTCATGGACATGTCCACGTCCACGCAACGGTGTGTACTTCCAATCCACACATGCGCACGATAGTTTCCCTCGTTGTTTTTTTTGGTGAAATGGCGGAGGTGTGGTGGTTGGAGGGTGTTGTGTGGTGTCGTGTGTGGCGTGGGAGGTGGTTGAAGGAGGACGATCCGCGCCATTGACCACGGCACGGCCAACTGGAATAGCTGAGCGCAAAACGTAACGGAACCCAAATACGAACCAACCTTCAACCAACCAGAACATGCAACGAATCGTATTTTGGAAGAAAGGCCAGGATAACGGCGTGAAAATATCACCAGAGGCCCATACGGCCAGCTACACTGCGCACGGGGGCGAGAGGAGATGACCCCAGAGGAAGAGAATGTAGATCCCACCAGCCCTCCGAACGTATGAAGTTTTGTGCGCTTCCCCGTCCAGCCCCCCTTTTGCCCTTCGGGGAGGGGTTACCCCTCCCCCTACCCCGCGCCAGAAGGCTCCCCCCCTCGCACGGCCACGCGAAGAAGGTGTTTGAATGCTTTCGGGATGTGAGCCTGTTAATCTCTTACGGGACCTCTTGGGGACTGATCGAAGGCCTCTTGGGGGCCTCTCGTTGGCCTCCTGGGGGCCTCTGGGAGGCTTGTTGGTCGCCTCCTGGGGGTCTTCTTGGGTTCCCACGGCCCTCCCGCGGGCCGAGGAGGCGAGTGTTTCAAAACCGCGCAACAACCTGGAGGGAATCGGTGATCCGTGCCTTTTGCGGGCCTCCTTGGGTGTCCGCGAAGGGCCGTCCTGGAACGCATTTGCGAGCCTCTGGGGCAAAAAAGAAAAAAAAAAAAGAACAACAAATGCGAAAAAAAAAAGAAAAAAAAAAAAACAAACGAGAAAAAACAAAAAAGATAAGAAAAAAAAGCCTCTGGGGCGCTCGAGCCCTCTCGGGGCGCCTCGGGGGCCATCCTGGACCGACGCGGAGGCCGTCTGGGCTTGTCACGTCTTCCCCTGCTCGTCCCGTCCTGCTTTGTCTCGTGCTGTCTCGTGGGCCGTCGCCAGGGCAGCGTCGTCGCCCGCGGGACCTGGGGAGCGGGGGTTTGCCTGCCTGAAAAGGGGGTTGACCCCTCCTCTTGGGACTCCTGTGAAGCTCTCTAGGGGCGCTGTGAGGGCCCTGTTTGGGCTTTGTTTACTTGTGGGGCTCCTTGGGACATTTGGAGCCTGGGGGGCCCTCCATGGGCTGTCTTGGCGTGGCGTCAAACACACATGATGTTGTCGGCATTGTTTTTGAGATGCAAAGTCTCCTGGGGCCCTTTTGGGGCCCTCTTGGGCATTTTTTGGTGTTCTCATGGGTAGATACAGGCCTGTCAGGCCCTTCTGGGGCCTCTCCTCGAACTTGTGGCCAGATTGAAGACTCAAGACCTTTCCGGAAGCCGGAGAGCGATAAGGCCAAAACCCTTGAGATACCCTAAGTACTTGAAGGCTTCCGGCCTTTCGAGGCCATGCTGGGGAGGTTTGGTGTCCACCCTGGGCCGTCTTGTGGCGGTCTGGAGGCCTCTTGGGCCCAGTGGAAGCAATCTTGGACCATCGTGCCATCCTGGTGTTGGACGCGACCTCGTCTTGTGCGTTGCCGAGGCCAAGGCGGGGGCATGACACGCCGGTGTTGCGGCCGAGGGGCGGGCGGAGGGGTCGGCCCGTGCTGCTCGGGAAACTCCCTCCCCTGGGTCTGGACGGGGGGGGCCGCTCAGTTAGAGCGTCCACGAAACCTCCAAAATGGCATGAGATGACTTTCAACAGAAACGGAGGCTGTGGGGTGAGGTCGACATGAGACGGAATCGCCCAACCAAGAAATCGTTATGGGCTTCGACTCGTATTATCGTCCGTGACGTGCGTGCGGGCGAGGCGAAGCTGCGTGAGTTCCTGCTCGAATGGAGGCCAACTCAAGGCAAAAGGAGTCGCCCCGGCCCAGCCGATGGATGCGGGTTGTCTCGACGATTGTCCCGATTTTTGTCCCGACGGTTGTCCCGATGGTTGTCCCAATGGTTGTCCCGATGGATGTCCCAACAGTTGTCCCGACGGTTGTCCGATAGATGTCCCGATGGTGTCCTGATGGTTATCACCATGGTTGTCTCGATGGTTTTCCCGATGATCTTCTCGATGGCTTTCCCAACGGTTGTCCCGATGGTTGTCCCGAAGGTTGTCCCGAGGACTGTTTCGATGGTTGTCCCGATGGTTGTCAAATCAACGTGCCGCGGAACATACTACATGGTATACATATATACATATAGGTATAATCGCCCTGTCGGGCAACCCGTACAAATTCGCCGGCTCAAAGGGTCAAGGGTGTGCTACGTGCTAAGATCCCCAGTAACTTGTTAATAATATTTCGAGTTCGCGCGCGCGGGGCCGCCCCTGGGGGTCCCTGGACGACAAGTACCCCGACATGGTCCTGGGCAGGTTTCTGGCAAGGTCCCGGGCAGGTCCTGGGCAGGTCCCGGGCAAGTCCCAGCAAGGTCTCGGGCAGGTCCCGGCGAGGTCCCGGCCAGGTCCCAGCAGGCTATCAAGAGCACTCCAGGAGCGCTCCAAGTGGCCTCCTAGAGAGCTCAACATGGTCCGAGACGGTCCAAGAGCGATCCAAGACGCCAGAGACGGCCTCCAGACAGCCCATGTGCACAGAAGCAGAAATTGGTGATTTTCCTGAGGTTTTTAAATTTTTTTTGGGCATTCTCGCCTTTTCGGCATACCGGCACTTTAAGACGGCCCAAGAGGCTTCCAAGATCGCCCCAACAAGGCCCAAGAGGCCTCCAAGAGCGCCCAAAACGGCCCCAGAGGGTCCCAAGACAGCCCCAGAGGCCTCCACGAAGAGGCTCCCAAGACAGCTCCAAGCGTGGGCCCAGACGGGGGACCCGAACTGACATCAGGTCCATTGGAGGCCCCAAGAGGCCCCCAAGAAGCCACCGAAGGGCCCCCAAGAGGCCCAACAAAAAGGCTCCAAGAGGCCCCCAAACGGCCCCCAAACGGCCCCCAAGATGCCACGTGCGCGCAAGCAAACGCCGGCGATGGCACAATACGAGCTGGCGGAGTGAGCGAAGCGATTCATACATAAGATTATGTAAATGGAGAAAGGGAACATATACGGACCTCTCTGGCTATATGAATATAATCGCCAAATGGACAGGTCGATCGACAGATGGACATCTAGACCAATTGTTCTGATGGTTGTCCTGATAGATACATCGTGAGATCGACAGATCGCTTGATAGTGAGATCGGTAGATACATAGTGGGACTGGTAGATGGTGAGACCGATCAGTAACTTATATAGACCCGTGCACATATCGATATTGAGAAGGATCGACCTGTAACGTACATACAGATGGATCCACACACAAACATGTGTACATATACACATATGTAGGTGTGTGAAGCGGCAGTTTACACATGTTGACCTGCGGACACACGTAATACATAGACACATGAACATACATCTCCATGTCCCAAAGTGTGTCCCCTCGTGTGTTGATTTGTCTATCCAATGGAAACCAAAGATGACGTCCCCGCCCCAACCTCTTTATCACCCGAAGGGTGAGATATGAGGTATTTCAATATGTCTTAACCTATCCTCCATCATGTGCCAAGATGCCGTTCGACCGCCCCGAGTCTGTCCCAAGTGACCACGAAGCCTCACAAAGATATTTCAGATGAGTCAGCATGTTGCTCTTGATTTCTCGTCTTTCGCTTCCGATGGGCCTCCGACGCCTCAATCTGCCTCCAAGGAGCCCAGGGGGGCCCAGAAGGACTCCACGACGGTCCTGAGAGCGCCTCTAGAGCGTCCCAGTAAAGCTCCAAAAACAAAGTTTTCGGGCTCCAGCGAGGTGGCGCGAACGCATGCTGCCTCGTTCTTCATAGAGCCAACAATTTGAGTGCGCCATACGTTTGAAGATCTCTGGCTTTCGTGCTTTATACCTGGGAGGCTTTCGGGCCAATATGGCTCCAGCATGGCCCAATGTGCCTTACCGTGGGCTTCAAAATGTCGCGAGATGGTGCACATTGGTTCGGCATGGCTTTCAATATGCCTCCGAAAAGGCCCCATGGCGGCTCCAAATTGCTTCAGAACTTTTCGAGGATGCCACCCACTGGTCACATCCTTCCATAGGTTTCCGTAAATAAACACACATATCTGCATGTATCGCCTTCTCGCTTCCGATGAGCTTCTGAGGCCTCAAAACGGCTCCAATATCGCTAGCGAGCGACCCAAAGGTGACCCATAAAGGCCCCAAGGCGGTCCCAAAAACATCCAATAACGCCCCAAGGGCGTCCCAAGAGTTGCCCAAGAGACGATTATCCAGGGTCCGACGGGGCGAGGAACAGTGTCGGCCCCATGCTAGCGATTAGTGTTTTCCAACCCGTCCTCAAGAGGGTACCCGAGGCCACTCAGAGGGGCACACGGGAACCCCGAATGCCTCCAACGTTGCACCAACAGCGCCCGCATGTGCCCCCAAGAAGCCTCCGCGAGACTCCCAGATCGAAAGGCCCGCGACGGCCCTCATGCTCGACTCCTGGGTGTGCCCGAACTGATCCCGAGCTTCGGTTTGATGGCTGCCCCCCTCCTTGATCCACTGCATGTGCTCCGCTTCCCGGGTCAAAGCACATCGCCTGGGGATCGCTTCTGGACGGGCCCGTGGGGACACTTTTTTCCTTGCGGGCGCAAGCGGAAGCGCAGGCGCCGAGTTGAAAGGTCCGGGCCACGGGCCAATCTAATGAGCAACGCGCGAGCCTAAAAGCACAGCGACCGAGCTCGGAATCAGAACACCTGTGGGACACGCGCAGCGTCAATACGATAGGAGAGAAGAATGAGCGCAAGCCCATGCTACACTGCGCGCAGAAGCTCGAGAACAGCCGTGGCGAAACTGCACCGCACCCGGCTGTCAGGCCCTCGACACGCGGAGGCGGACGAGAAGGCGAGCTCATCACATGCGAATCTGTCCTGGACTCTATCTCGCTCGTTTGAAACGCTAGCAACATCTACGCACTTCTGGGGATACTGCCAGGACTTGCCAACTCAACGACATAGACACGACGACAACGCGTGCGTGCATGTCCAATCACAAACTGCCTCTAGGCTCTTGCTCGCCGCATCTGCTGAACCGCAACGGGCCAAGCGAGCTTACGGAGACAGCCTGCTTTGCACGCCGACAAATTGAAGCCTCAACGAGTAAAGGAACTCATCAGCGTTCGCGGAAGGACATTTCCGAGCCTTGGCAAGGATCTTGACTTTCTTGGGCCGCCACTTCGGTGGCATCAAACCCTTCGGCACGGTGAACTTTATCACCTGGGCTCGCTCGCATCCGTGCTTACATGTCTCGGCTCCGTCCCTCAACACCTGCTCTTCCAATTCTTCTGTTTTGCCGTCCGCCCGATTAAACAAACACGTGCGATTATGGCGGCCGATGCTCCGAGAAACCCGCCGGTACGTCACTCGCGCAAGAGGCGGCCTCACAGCCATGTGGGAAGAGATGCAACGAGATTCGATTCGAAAACGGCGCACAAGATACTCTCGCTTGCAGCAATACCAGAGGCACATGACTGGAATAGTGTTTGCCAACCCCATACTTTTGGACTTCCCGACTGCCTGTGGCACCGCGGTGTGACAACTATCCGCCACTCCGACTCCCCCCTCTTTTTCCTCATCGTCCTCCTCCTCCTCCTCCTCCTCGTTCTGCTCTAGATGAGGTGTGGCTGGGCGATCGCTGAAGAGAAGCAGACGCCTTCTCTGCAAATGCCTCGTTCAACTGGCTCTTGGCCTCGAGGAACGTGGGGATGTCCGAGTCCTCATGGAGCGGCCACTTCACAACATGGTCGGTGCCGACCAGCGGTCGGATCTCCTGGAGGAAGAGCAAGCCTAGAAGCCGACTGAGGAAAACCCGCCCTCAACCATTCTTAGCTCAAATGCCCAAGTGGACGCCAGTGTTTGAATTCCACGAAGACTGTTCAACGCCATGTCAAGAAGAGCACAACATCTACGAACGTGCAATCCAAAACACGACACCCATGAACGCAATGGCTGCGAACATGGTGGCGCCGCGCCAGGCCGCTTTCCGGGGGGCACCGGACAACGGTATGGTCGAAAAGCCAGCGCCGAGCCGACAAGGTCGATCCTTTTTGGAAATACTGCCTGCACCTTAGCCGCTGCAGCCGCCCTCGGCAGATAATTCAAATACAAGGGCTCGAGTGCGTATCTGTTTCACCGTCAGAGCGCTCGATGGGGAGGACTCGAGAAGGGATTGGGGACTGCGTCCGTTTGAGAAAGGCATGTGCGGCAAGCTTGGCATGACGAAGGTGGAATGGGAGACGAGGCAAAGGTGGATTCTGCCCTAAGAGACAGGGGCTCGGAGGAAATTGTGTGGGGGTTCTGACGGCGAGAAGAACTCCAAACGAGCAAATATGCCGTGGTTCTTGCCTCCCGCAGACAGAATACGCCACACTCGCTGACAATGCACGAAGTGTCCACTTCGTCGTCGTCGTCCTCCTCCTCGCCCTCCATCCCTCCTACTACGTCCCCCATTCATATCATTCTCTCCCAATCCCTCATGTGTTCTCCTCCTTGGCCTCCTCACCCTCCTCCTCCTCCTCCGCCTCCTCCTCCTTCGTCTCCTCCGTTGCCTCGTTATACTGATCGACCGCCTCCGCCCCTTCTCCTGTACGACTTGATCAATAAATGGCTGGGGGCATCCTTTAACGTGTTGCTGGTACTGTCGCATAGATGTAATCCAATTTCAATGAATTCCAAGGCAAACTTGTCTGTATGTCTTCTGTTCCGTATCTGGAAAAGGTTGCTGTCCCCGAATATGGAATCGAAAACCCATGGTTTCCAAAGTGGTCTCTTCTCGGATGGTCTCCCGCACGGTCTCTCGTATTCTAGTGCTGACCATCATGCTCTTCCGTCTGCTCCCTCGTGCAGTCGCCCACATGGCTTCCCGCATGGTCTCTGGAATGGTCCCAAATATGGCCGCCGTATGGTCTCCCGCATGGTGGCCCGTGTGGTTTCCAGCATGCTCTCCCATATTGCCTCCCGAACGGTCTAGCGTATGTGCTCCCGTATGATCACGCATGTAATCTGCTGTATGGTCTCGCATCTGGTCTTGCATCTTGTCTCTGATGTGGTCTCCCGCACGGTCTCTCCGAGTGGTGGGTGGTTTCCAGCATGGTCTCCCGTATGATCTCGCGTGTGATCTCCCGAATGATCTCCCGTATTGTCTCTCGTGTGGTCTCCCGTAGGGTCCCCTGCATGGCCTCTCGTATTGTAGTGCTAGCCATGATGCTCTGTAAAGTACTCTTCGCTATCAAAATTCCGATGTGCAGCCCTGCTGAGACTCTTATTCGGCCGAGGGTGTGATGCCATTTTCGCACGGGTTTAGCTTTGCATAAACTTGTGCTGCGTTTCGGTGCACTCGCTTACGACTAGTACTCCCGTTTCGTAGCTTTCATTTGCAATTTTCGTACCGCCTTCGAATCGGTTTCGGTCTTCGTGCTAATACCCTGAAGTTACGGCCAACAAGGCTTTTCACGATTGGCCTCTTAGTCGGGCTCCCTGGTCTGGACTTGGCAAGTGCGATGTTTCCATCTGTTGTCAGCATGTCGTGCGTATCGAATATGTCCTATCACATGAATATGTGCGCTTACCTTTTTCTCACGCACTGGCTTTGTGAACGTATATCGGTACAACGATCGCCAGCTCTGGGAACTCGGAGAACGCTGACGCGGACCTCTTCGGGTGACCATTGTCTTGACTGGCAACTCCGCCCTTGTTGATCTTCTGGCAACTTCAGCCGCTGGTGATGGAAACCCTTCGATTCCTCGGCGATGAGGCCGTTTTAAACGCTGGTTCCATGTATGCCTGCATGTGTAATTGCAGATGTGTGTGTGTGTGTGTGTCTTATGCCTGCGATTACACACATGTATTTACCAATGTATGCGCTTATCTAATTATTTACATGTATATATACACGTATAAAAGTACAACTGTTATATTCACCACGCGCGCTGACGTTCTACCTGTCTTGAAGCCCATCGCCTAGTGTGCAGAATGGTCAATGCCCGAAATAAAAGAAACCGTGAGTTTCGAGTCCAACGCGTTCGTTGCTAAAGACGCGGATGGAGGTTCAAGCGAGGTCGATGGGTGCACAAGTCCAACCACGTAAACATGAGCGTGGCTTTTGGGGTCTCTTGGGGACTTCTTGGAGCCTCTTGGGAGCGTCTGGGGGCCTCCTGGAAGCCTCTCGGCGGCCAGCTGGCGGTGTCGGGCTCTCGGGGGCCTCACTGGAGCTCCCTTGGGGCGGCTCGGCCCTCTTAGAATGCCTCTTGGCCTGCGTAGGGAGACCCCTGCGGGCGTCTTCGGCCTCTCTTGGGGTCCTCTTTGGGCGTATCGTGGGCCGTCTTGGGGCCCTCTTGGGGCTTCTCGGGGCCCTTTTGGGCCGTCTTGGGGAAGTCTTCGGAGCCTACCCGGCCGTCTTGGACGGTGCTAAAACCAAAAAAGCGAATGCGCTAAAAGTGCACGTTCCCCCAAAAAAGGACTGGGAAGATCCTTGCCTCCTGGGGCCGAGTTCATCTTGGAGCCGTCTTGGGGCGAGGTGGGGACCTTCTGGGGGCATCTTGACACGATCTTGGGCCGTCTTGGACCTGTCTAGAAGCCATCTGGGGCCGTCCTGAAGCCTTCTTTGCCCATCTTGGGCTCTCTTGGAACTTATCTGGAGGCTCCCGGGGGGCCCGGGGCATCTCCAGGGAAGCCCCATGGGTGCCCTGGGGAGGCTCTGGGAGAGGAGGGGGTCTGTCGGGGACCCTGTGGGCCCTTGGTGTGCTGCGGCCCCGGAGCGCCTGGGGCCAGGTTTGCTTTATATGTTAGATGCGCACATTGGTGTTCACTGTATTGGCCAGTCCCGCGTGAAACACGGAGCACACAGGACCCATCCATTTCGGATCAACTCAGTTCCCAACCAGATGCGGCCTTGAGTGTGACGTGCGTCTCGAAAGCGTGGCTAAGAAGATCTGGAACTTCTGCCAGCGTCTTCGGCGTCCACTTGGACCTCGTGAGGTTGATTTCCACCGAGTCCGCCGATCCCGTCTTAACAGGGATTTTGCCGATATTGGTGCGAAAAGGAAGGGGGAGGCCACACAAGAAATACAAGCAATAAGATGAGACGATGATAGCATTAAGTCGGGCCTGTCCCCCTACAGGGGGATTTTGGACTGAAAATAAGACATCCCCCAGAAATACTCCCAAATAGTCAAAACTAGTCAAAACATCGTCCCCGTATCATTTTTGTCAATTTTTGAATTTTCCTCCTGTAGATGGACACGCCCGACTTAATGATAGCATGTACGTGCAGGTGGGTGCGTGGAGAGAACCCCCCTCGCACACTTCCTTGAGATCCGACGTCGCGAAAAGACCGCAACAGTGCAACAAGTCACGCCACGAGTCACAGACCCCATTTTTCTGCGGCATTCCACGAGTCGAGGAGGAGGAGGAGGAGGAGGAGGAGGAGGAGGAGGAGGAGGAGGAGGGGGAGGAGGAAGAGGAGGGAGGAGGGAGGAGGAAAGACGGAGGAGGGAGGAGGGAGGAGGGAGGAGGGAGGAGGGAGGAGGGAGGAGGGAGAAGGGAGGAAAGAGGAGGAGGAGAGGTGAGGAGGAGGGCCTAGGAGGACAGGAGGAGAGGAGAGAGGGGGGAGGAGTAGGGAGGAGCGAGGAGGAGGAGGAGGTAGGAGGTAGGAGGAGAGGAGAGGGACAGAGAGGAGGAGAGGAGGGGAGGAGGAGGAGGAGGAGGAGGAGGAGGAGGAGGAGGAGGAGGAGGGCCTCGGCGTCCGAAAAATTGAAAACGCCCGCCTGGAGGGGGTCCAGACCCATGGGGGGAGTCCCGTTTTGACGAAAATCATGAGGTCAGATGTCAGGCTTGTTTCTCTCCTTACGGCCAAGCACTTTTGCTTAGCGTGTCGCGGCGGCGGCCCTGGCGACACGCTGTGCCCTGCGAGCGGACATGGTGTCGCTCGGCCTCGCGAGGCGGGAGGCTGGGAAGGATTCGGCACATGTGACGCTTGGGAATCGGGAAGTGGTTAACGTGTCGTGCTGGAACGTAGTGGGCCAGGGCAATCGGCGCGACACGCTAAGCAAACTTTTTCCTGACAGTAGACTCAATTTGGGCAAGTCCTGCCTTCTTCGCCCGGCCCGAGTGATCCTCGTCGTCTGGTGTTTGGGACACGACTCGGGTCTCCAGCGGCCGCGCGGGAAGATCCGGCCACCCCCGGAACGCTCTCGCCGCAGCGCGTCTGCTGGCGAGCCCCCGGCTGCCAGGAGAACCGCCGAGAACCGCCGATCAGGCCCGAGAGCCGACGAAGAGGTACCCTTCGCTCAGGCTGCACGCTACTCTCTTGAGTCTGCTTGTTGGGGCCCGCTTGCTGCGCTCTATACTCCGCCGCTGCTGCTGAGGGAGGGGGACGGGCGCATGGCTATGTCGGTCGGATTATTGCTGCGGCTGCTTCTTCTTCTGCGGCTTCGTCTTTCGTCGTCTTCTTCTTCGCGCGTCTTCTTCTTCTTCTATGCTCTTCCTTCGTCTTGTCTTCTTCTGTCCTTCTCTCTTCGACTACGCTAATCTTCCTCTGCGTGCTTCTTCTATGCGTCGTCTTGTATTCGTTCTTCTTTCTTCTTCTTCGTCTTCTCTTCGTCGTCTACTTCTTTCTTTCCCCGTATTCTGCTTCGCCTTCTTCTTGCTTTTCTTCTCTTCTTCTTCTCCTTTCTTCGTCTCTTGCTTCTCTTCTGCTTTGTCTTACCCGGCTTCTTCGTCTTTCGTCGACTTCTTCTTTTCTTCTTCTTCTTCTTCTTCCTTCGTCTCCCCCCTCCGTCTCTTCCGGGCTTCGTCTTCTTTTTCTCCGTTTGTCCGTCCGTCTTTCTTCTTCTTTTTTTCTTCTTCTTCATATTCGGTCTATCTTTTTCCTTCGCCCCCCCCCCCCACCCACTCACCCCTCTCCTTGCCTCCTCCACGCCATTCGGCAGTGCGTGGCGGCGGCCGTGCGCATACGGGACCCCCTCCGGCATGGCGCCGCGCTCGGGGGGGGGGCCGCCGCCTGGGCCCCGCCGGCGCTCCGCAGGCGAGCGGCGAGCGGCGCCCGTCGCCCCGCAGGAGGGGATGCGGGGGAGGGGAGGGGGATGAGCTGGAGGTGACGGAGGAGGAAGCAGGGCAGAGGGAGGGTGTGTGTGCGTGTGTGTGTGTGTGTGTGTGTGTGTGTGTGTGTGTGTGTGTGTGTGTGGGCTTCGACCCGAAGAGGTGCGCTCTCGACCCGCGGATCAAAGTGTGTGTGTGTGTGTGTGTGTGTGTGTGTGAGAAAATGATGATGATGATAATGGTGATCATAAAATAAGGATGCTATTCATAATCATGCTGATGATGATGATGATGGTGGTGGTGATGAGGATGATGAGGATGACGTTGGTGATGCTGACGATGATGATCATGATCTTGTTTATGATATTTATGTTGGTAATGGTGATGCTGATGATGATGATGCTGATGCTGAGAATGATGGCGATGATGATAATGATGGTGGCAATGATGATGCTGTTGGTAATGATGCTGGTAATGATGATACTTATGCTGCTGCTGATGATGATGCTAGTGGTGGAGATGATGATGATGATGATGATGATGATGATGATGATGATGTTGTTGTTGGTGTTAATGTTGATGACGATCAGGCAGATGATGATTATGATGATAATAACGCTAATGATGAGGATGATGATGATGATGATGATGATGATAATGATGCTGCTGATGATGAGGATGCTGATGGTGATACAAATACTGCGGCATAGCGGCGCGCCGTGATTCGAGTTTGCCATGAGTCCAGGGCGAGCAGCAGGCCAGCATAGGCCACTACACACAACTGAAACGTGAGCGCTTAGGCAAGCGATCACCTCGTGAAAATTCGTGGGATTCCACACGGCTTGCTAATGATGATGATGTTGGTGGTGGTGATGATGATCAGGTTGGTGGTGATGATGATGATGACCAGGATGATGATTCAGATGATGATTATGCGGATGATGATGGGGATGATGATGCTGATGATGATGTTGGTAATGAGGGTCATGGGTCATGATGAAGATTATATAACAATGATGCTGATGATGATAATGATGATGCGGATGATGGTACTGATGATGAGGATGCGGATTATCTTGATGATGATGATGATGACGATGATGCTGTGGATGATGGTGATGATGATGCTGATAATGATGCTGCTGAGGACGATGATGGTACTGACGATGATGACAACGATGATGATATTGACAACAACGATGCTCATGATAGCGATGATCCTATCAGGATGCAGATCAGAAAGAGGATGACGACGATAATGAGGATGGTATTGATCATGATGATGAAGATGATGCAGATGATGCTGAAGACGATGATGTTGATGATGATGGGGAAACGGTGATGATGAGGATAATGGTGGTGCCGATGATGGTGTGGATGGTGATGATGGCGACAGAGACGACGATGAAGACGATGCTGCTGCTGATGATGATGAAAGTGATGACAATGGTGATGACGATGATGATGCTGATGATGACGATGGTGATAATGGTGATGATGAGGGAGCTGACGCTGATGAAGATAATTGTCATGATGATGCTGAGAGTGATGGTACTGATGATGATGACGACGCCGATGATGATGGCGCTGCTGCTGGTGACGATGACGATGAGGATGACGATTTTTTTTTTTTTTTTTTTTTTTTTTTTTTTTTTTTTTTTTTTTTTTTTTTTTTTTTTTTTTTTATATATATAAAAAACAACAAAAACATATTATTTTATATGTATGTATGTATGTATGTATTTATATAAAAGTATGTATATATATATATATGTACATATAAACAACAGATAATTACTCCGACGGAAGAACCCCGCATAAGAATCCTCTGGGCGAATCTGGAAAAAGCCATCACCGTCGTCCTCGTGGTTGGTGAGGCGTCCTGGCTGTCTCTTCTGCGTATATTTCCTCTCGCCTTGGCGCGGGCCCCCCTTCCACTCCTTACGTTGTCCCCATCCTCGCCCCCCTGTTTGTTCCGCGCCCCGCCACCTCCTCCCCTTCCTGTTGCATGAGCGCGCATGTCGATGTTCCTCGGCGCCGTCGCCGCCACGGCCAGCACAGGCGCGTTCTCTACTGGTCACGTCGCGCAGCCGTTGGGACAACCCCGCGGGCCAGGCTGTCGGGACAACCCCGCGAGCCGTTGGCGCGCAAGACCAAGCCGTTGGGGCAACCCCGCGGGCTTCGAGCGACGCGCAGCCGCGCTCAGGCGGAAGGCAGCACGAAGCCCAGCTCTGCCGCGAGCTGCTTCGCCTCCGCCCTGGACAAAAACCGCTCTCTTGTCGAACTCCAGGAGCGCCTTCCGCAGGGGCGCCGGCGGCCCGCGCTCCAGAACTCTCGCGGCGGCGGCCGCAGGATCAGCATGTTCCGCATGCACGTGGCGCGGGAGAACATGACGTAGAGGTGCAGCCACCACTGCTCGTCCGACATGCCCGTGCGGCCAGCGTCCTCGTCTCTCGCGCAGTCGATGGTGACGCCCTTGCGCAGCGTCTGGCCCTGCGACAGCGTGGAGGTCAGGTAGGACGCGTGCGTCAGGGTGAACCCCGAGCGGCGCACGCTGTGCGCCCCCGAGCTCTGCCATGTGAACTCCCTTTCGCAGGGCCTGAACATCAGCAAGCTCCGCGCCCGCGCCTCGGCCTGGCCGTCGTCGTCGGCGCCTTCGGCGCCCTGTCGCAGCACCTCGGCGACCTCCTGGTAGATCGGAGACTCCTTGAAGCCGTGCACCTGCAGCCAGATTCCCTGCGGTAGGAAGCGGGGGCGAAAGAGCTGGCCTGCCGAGCACTCCTCGTAGCGCTGCTCGTCCTCGTGGTGGAACTCGAAGGACACGATGGTGGCCCGCTGCTCCTGCACGAGCCCCAACTTCTTCTTCAGCTCCTCCTGCGCTGCCGTGAACCGCACCTCCATGCCGACGTGGGCCGGCAAAACGCCGTGGATGTCCCCCGTCTTGTGCATGTTCGGGACGTTCAGGAGGCGCCGACCCGCATCGGGCTCGCCCTGAATCGTGCCGCACTCGTCAACGGCCTGCAGGAAAACAAGGGGCACGCCCAGACGCCGAGCGTCGCGACGAGCGCGCGTGTTGATCCACCTCGCCAGCGTCTCCCAGTATATGCCCATGCCGTAGCCGAGCCGAAAGTTCTCGTGCTGGTGCCGAGGGTCCAGGACGCCCTGGTTGTCCGTGGCCAACGTCTTCTCCCAGGCGGACCAGACCTCAGGTGGGAAGGGCTTGCCCTCGCGCATGCAGCCCAGGAACGTGATCAGAGGGTCCCCGGGCTCGAAGCGCTTCGTGCCCTTCAGCTCGAAGACGCAGGGGATCTGAGAGAAGACCTTGATGGCGTGCTGGATCTCCACCGTCGGCGGGTCCGCGTACCTGTGCGACTCGTCGTCGTCCAGGCGCTCGTTCACGTCCGTCAGGAGGCCAATGCTGCCGGTGGGCTTCAGCTGCAGGAAATCGCCGAGGTGCAACACGATGGGCACGCGCCCGAAGTGGTGGTGTGGCCGCTGGTAGTTCGACTCCTGCACGTCGTGCGTGTCACTGCGTCCGTGGCAGGCGCGAAGGTCCAGCGCGTTGTACAGCGCGGCTGCCACCATGCTTATCTCCTCGATGGCAAGAACGCGGACGTGCTCCCACAACCACTTCAGCCTCTTCTGCATGCCCCCCGGCCGCAGCTTCGCGTTGGTGTACTTCTGAACTCGCATGGCACAAGCATTGTGCAGCGTTCTGGCTTTGACAGTCTCGGTGGAGATGTTCTTCGCCTGCGCGTTCGAGAAAGCCACGACCATCATGCTGGCCCTGTCCGGCGCCTGCGAGGGCCACACGTATTCCACCACTGGGAAGACGATCTTCTGCACGACGTGCGTCTTCCCCGAGCCGCCCTGGCCCAGCAGGAGCAAGTGCGTCACCTTTCTCTCGCTCCAGGGCTTCTTCTGCACGTCGTCCTCCCAGGCTTCGTCGCAGGCCTTGGCGAACTTGGCGACGAAGAGCGTCTGGTCCTGCGTGAGTCTCTGGTCCTCCGGCAAATTAGCGACCAGTTGGGCGATATACGCGCTGGGCGTGGAGTACACGCTTCGGTCGAAACTTGCCGCAGGGGGGTCGGTGCCCAGGCCGCCGGCGCTCTCGGCCGCGCCGTCGTCGACGCCCGCGTCATCCTCGTCGCCAGTGCTCTGGAGGCGGTCGATCTGCAGCTTCGCCCAGGAGTGTCTCTCCTCGCGCGCCGCAGTCACCAGCGGTCGGTGCCCGGCCGCGGGCGCAGGAGCGGTCGCGGCGTCCGCTGGCGCGGGCGCGCCCACGTCCTCGCGGGCCGCCTCGGACATGCACGGGAGCGCCAGGAGCTCTTTGGCCAGCTTCGTGAAACGCTTGCGGTGCGCGAGTTCATTCAGAGACGAGGCTCCCGCCTGAGACTTCTTCCAAATTCAGGCCTGAGGGGCCCAAAAACTTCGTTGTTGCGTCCAAAATGTGGCCTGGGAGCTGCGTTCTGGCACCGCGAGAACCCAAAATTGACGACAGTTATAGGTTTTGGATGACCCGCTCGGATTACCAACATGATCTGCGGGCCCCATAGGGAGGGGGCTCCCGCCTGAGACTTCCTCGCAGTTCACTCACAGACGAGGCTCCCGCCTGAGACTTCCTCCATATTCAGGCTTGAGGAGCCCAGAAGTGACGACAGTTACAGGGTTCCGATGACCCGCTCGGATTACCAACATGATCTGCGGGCCCCATAGGGAGGGGGCTCCCGCCTGAGACTTCCTCACAATTCACTCAAAGACGAGGCTCCCGCCTGAGACTTCCTCCAAATTCAGGCTTGACGAGCCCAAAAGTGACGACAGTTACAGGGTTCCGATGACCCGCTCGGATTACCAACATGATCTGCGGGCCCCATAGGGAGGGGGCTCCCGCCTGAGCTTCCTCAGAATTCACTCACAGACGAGGCTCCCGCCTGAGACTTCCTCCATATTCAGGCTTGAGGAGCCCAAAAGTGACGACAGTTACAAGGTTCCGATGACCCGCTCGGATTACCAACATGATCTGCGGGCCCCATAGGGAGGGAGCTCCCGCCTGAGACTTCCTCCCAATTCACTCACAGACGAGGCTCCCGCCTGAGACTTCCTCCATTTTCAGGCCTGGGGAGCCCAAAAGTGACGACAGTTACAGGGTTCCGATGACCCGCTCGGATTACCAACATGATCTGCGGGCCCCATAGGGAGGGGGCTCCCGCCTGAGACTTCCTCACAATTTACTCAACGATGATGAGGATGAGGATGATGAGTGGTGGTGAAGATGAGTGGTGAAGCGATGATGATGTTTGAATGAGGATGATGCCGATGCCGATGATGATGATGATGATGATGATGATTTCGTGAGCGTGTGAGAGAGTGCGAGTGATGATGATGATGAGTATGTGAGTGACTAAGCATGTGAGAGAGCATCATCGATGATACTGATGAGGTTGATGATGAGAGAGTGTGAGTGAGTGTGAGTGTGTGTGTGTGTGTGTGTGTGTGTGTTCCTGTTCCTGCGCGGGGTGTCCAGAGAAAACAAGAACCCCACTTTGGATGTGGGAAAAAAAAACGGGGGGGGGCTCTCGAGGCTTCTTGGAGTCCTTGCGCAAGGCGGTCGACTCTCCTTGGTCGAGCAGTCCGCACTCCGCCGCGGCAAGGGGGGGGGGTTGACCATCCGAGGGGAGCTCCCACCTGCCGCGCGGGGTGCCGTGCACCCGCGGCGGCAGCGCCCGCCTTCTCGGGGCCCCCTCCCTCGCCAGACGGCGAGTGACCCCAACACTTGCATCGCGCCATGCGTCAGCGAACGCTGTGTGGCGGCGGGCCAGCACACGCAGACGGGCTTCAAAAACCTGCTCAGCAGCGGCAGAGCGCCCAACCCGACGGGCGTTCAGGGCCGCAAGAAAGGCTTCCATGCAGGAAGCTCGACGGAGGAGACCAGCAACATCGTCAAATGCGAGGAGGAGGAGGCAAGAGGGAAACCAGTGGAAGGAGTGCTCACCTTGATAGACCCGAATATGTCTCCCCATCCATCTCCTGAGAAGAGATTCCAGCCTCGGACAAGAAGAGTAATGGCGAAGAGAATCGTTGTCGACTCCGTCGACGGTCTGGCACCCGAATAGACACCCTCTTGGGGCCGAGTGAAATCGGGAGCTCTTGCAGATAGATCCAGTCAGCAAACGAAAGGGCGCCATGCCAACATACATACTCGTTGCTTTGCACACTCTCTTCATGTTCTCTTTCAGGGTGACGATATGCTCACGGGTGACGATGAGGATGACGATAATGATGATGAGGTTGAGGAGGACGATGATGATGATGATGATGATGGTGACGATGAGGATAATGGTAGTGATTCTGATGATGATGATGATGATGATGGTTTTGATGGTGATGATGGCGGCGGCGACGACGACGATGATGATGATTACGATGATGATGATGATGATGATGATGATGATGATGCGGATGATGATGCTGATGATGCTGAGGATGCTGCTGCTGACGACGACGATAAGGCTGAGAATGGTGACGATGATGATACCGATGGTGCTAGTGATGGTTCTGATGAGCATGATGATGCTGATTTTGATGTCGATGGTGATGATGATGATCATACTGACTACGACGACGGTGACGAGAAAGCTGATGATGATGATGATGATGAGGAAGGTGATTTTCAGGATGATGGAGATGATTATGATGACGACGACGATGTTGGTCATGAGGATAACGATGGTGATGATGACGACGATGAGGATGCTGATGACGATGATGGCGATGATGATGCTGATGACGCTGATGAGGATGCCAACAATTATGCGGATGATGATGGCGACGACGAAGATGATATTGGCGGTGATGATGACGACGATGACGATGACGATGACGATGACGACGACGGTGATGTTGAAGCAGAAGAAGAAGATGATGATAAATCTGTTGTTGTTGATCATGCTGCTGATGATGCTGCCTCCTGATTTCCCCAGGGGGTTCGGGGGCGCGACTCTGGGACCCTCGAACCTTTCCCTCCTGTTCCTCCTACTCCTCCTCCTCCTCCTCGTCCTCTTTGTTATCTTTATCCTCCGTCTCCTCCTCGCCCGTGGTGGGAATATCATGGTTTCCTCCGAGTATTTTCTTGGGGTCCAGTGCGCCACTCTTGGGGTCCTCGTGGGGGCACTCTTGCGGCCAGCATGGGCCACGCCAAGACCTCGTTGGCCCTCTGGGGATCCCGCAGGTCTCGGAGGCCGCTGGGGACAGCTCGGCTCGCTCGCGCGCCACCTTGGGGCTGCCTCTGGGCCGTGGTGGAAACCTCTCAGGCCGTCGGAGGCTCCTCGGGAGTGTGCCACGCATCCGACCATGGGCCCCTTGCCACCCACTGGCCCCGGGCAGTCTTCGGCGGTCTTCTGACGGTCTTCGGCGGACTTCGGTGGTCTTCGGCGAGAGAGCTGGGTGGTTTCGTGGAACAAGGGGTCCATGATCGAGCGCCTAGTGCGGAAGAAATCCACATACATGTGTTTCAAGGGGATTTGGGCCGTTTGGCTGTCGGGATCGTATTTGCGCCTTTTCGGCTTTTTGGGTTCTCGTGGGGCTGCCGTGGATCCCATGGGTGGGACGACTTGGGCTTCTCGGGGGCGTTGATGAGGAACCTCCTGGCCACCTCCAGCCGTCTTTGGGCCGGCCTGTTTGTGGCTTTATCTGGCGCCTCTCGAAGCCTCCATGGGCTCTCTGGGGCCTGCTGGAGAGCCTGACATGGCCATGCTGGGGCGACCGTTGTGGCTTCGTTTTCCCAGCTATCCTTAGGTGTGGGTTCTTCGTTTTGAAGAGACGGCGCCCAGCGTCTTTCTCTCCGCTCCTCTCCTTCTCCCTCCTCCCTCCTCCGTCCCTGCCTCTGCCCTCCGAGGTCGCATTTCGGCACACTGCTCACGCGTTTCGTGGCCCTATGAGGAGCTCCACCGAAGGCCCCAGTGGAGGAGTTCGCATGGCGCCACCGCACTCGCGTTGGCACACCACTCACACGTTCCGTGGCCCTGTAAGGAGCTCTACCGAATGCCCCAGTGGGAGGCTCGCATGGCGTCACCGCGCCCATACTGGAGGCCCCAGTTGGAGGGTTCGCACTGCGCCACCGCACCCATATCGGCACACCGCTCACGCGATTCGTGGCACCACAGGGTGGTCCACCGAAGGACCCAATGGGAAGGTTTGCATGGCGCCACCGTGACCATTTCGGCACACCCCTCGCACGCTTCGTGACCCGCCTCGTGGTGGTCCACCGAAGGCCCCAATGGGAGGGCTCGCATGGCGCCACCGCGCCCATTTCGGCACACTCCTCACATGTTTCGTGGCCCCAAAGTGGAGCTCCACCGAAGGCCCCAGTGGGAAGGTTCGCAGGGCGCTACCGCACCCATGTTGGCACACCCCTCGCGCGTTTCGTGTCCCCATTGGGAGCTCCACCGAATGCCCCAGTGGGAAGGTTCGCAAGGCGCCACCGTGCGCAATTCGGAGGCCCCTGTGGGAGGGTTCGCATGGCGCCACGGCACCCGTTTTGGCACACCCCTCACACGTCTTGTGGCGCCAAAGGGAGCTCCATCGAAGGCCCCAGTGGGAGGGTTCGCCTGGCGCCGCCGCATCTATTTCGGCACACCCCTCACACGTTTCGTGGTCCCCTTCCTTCGTCTCACCTGCCTCGCGATACTTGCAGCTGTACATGGGTGGGTCCTTCGCCAAGGTATTTGTTCCGGAAGGAGAAAAGAAGAGGATCGCGCGACCACTGAACCTCACCATTGCGCGACTAGCACAGTAATACGAAACAGACGGTCGCCAGCAAACCAGGAACGCTACACGAGCCGACATGTCATTGGCAAGCTTATGCGATGGCAGGGAGAACAAGACATGACGATACGAGTGTGAAAACCCAGATGGGGGAGGGGAAGTGGGACGGGAAGTGGAGGAGGAAAGGGGTACCAGGCACGTCAAGCAACGGCAGCGGCAGGACATGAGGCTTCATGGCAGTGTGAGCGATAAGATAGAAGCAGTCCCCTCCTCTCCCCGCTTTCCTCCTTCCATCTCCTCCTCTGGCCTCGGACCACAGTGCTCATGCTGTGTCTTCCTTTCCAGGCCGCCTCAAGGGCAAATGCCTCAACGTGACGGTCTGCACGTGCGTTCCTCCTCCCCTCTCCTCGCCTTTCTTCTCTCTCCTCTCCCTCTCCTCCACTGTCGTTGTTTCGCAATTCCAGAAGGGAGCTCGAGTGGCAGAAGGTAGAATGAGTGGCGGATTGGGGGGGACTCCTCTGGGGTCCAGCCGAGCCTTTCCTCCAGGCCTTTGCTGGAGGGCTGGAGGATTTTCTACGGCTTGCTGGCCGTTCCTCGCTGTGCCCCGTTTGCGGTCGCCCGCGCTCGCGCCCAGCGCCTGTGGCACCCCACTGCGAACGCCGCTGGTAGCTGTGGTGTTAGCGAAAACTTTCGCCGACTCTTGCGCGCTGGCCCTCTTCGAAGGCTCGCCCCTGCACTCGCCGAGTGCACTTCTGCCGGCACCGTTGTGGCGCCATTTTTTCTTTAGAGCGTTTCGCTAAGAGGTTTCAAATGACAATCAAAAATGCCCCTCACCAGAATCTCCACAGAAAGGGGGCCAGGGGGAGGCGTCTAGCTGTCCCGGCGGCGCGTGCCGGCAGCGCTCATTATGGTGTTCTGGCTCGATTGTGTCCAGAACTGCGACTCACTATGCTGTTCTGGCGGTACTGAATCTGCCAGCCGTGCTCACT